>VMDO01000239.1:0-23171 GCA_007922755.1 Pedetes capensis | reverse complement strand
CTTTGGTACTGGGGGTTGAACCCAGTGCCTTGTGCTTGCATGCTTTGCAAGTGCTGGACCACTGAGCAGCACCCCCAGCCCATTTTTTTTTTTTTTTTTGATTTTTGAGACAGAGTGTCACTAAGATATGTAGACTGCCTCTGGACTCAAACTTGTGATCCTCCTGCCCCTGCCTCCTGAGCCGCTGGGATTATAGGCATGCCCCACAGTGCCTGGCCTTGTGGTGATTTTTATACATCTTTTATTCTTTACATTGTTCCTCTGAAAGTTTACTGCTTGTAAGACTAAAACACATGGTGAAGAAAAACTGAGATTAAAATTTCCCATGGAGGCCCGGGGATATAGCTCAGTGGTAGAGCATTTGCCTGGCATATGCAAAGCCTAGGGTTTGATCCCCAGAACCCCCCCAAAAAATTCCATGGAAAGCATGAAATCATGTGAAAGAAAACTCAACAATAAAAAATTAAAACAGAGCCAGGTGTGGTGGTACATACCTGTAATCCCAGCATTCAGGAAGTGGAGGTAGGAAGATTGCAAGTTCAAGGCCAACCTGGGCTACATAGCAAGACTCTAGCTCAGAAAACAAACAAACAAAATATATGTATATATATATATATGTATAAAATATATGTATATATATATGTATAAAATAAAACAGCCTGGTAAATTATAATCCAAAGAGAATTCTAGAAACAGAATAGAACTGAACACCAGGACTAGTCTGAAGAGTGGAACAAATACAAATTAGACACAGTGAAGTCTGGATGATTGCTGGATGTTTCATAAAGTAAAAAAAGAGATCAGGAAGAAAAATAAATCCTGGATAGCTCAGCCATGAACCCAAAAACATACCAGTATATAGCTATCAGAAAGGTTATTACGCTCAGCCTTATAATGATCTACCCCTCGACAGCACCTAACAACAACAACATGAATAGATTATCACAATGGAAGAAATCAGATATTAATAGAATGATGAGTAAATGTCCAACCACACACTTAATATCTACACTTCGGTGTTTCTCAGAATCTCAAACTGGACATCCCTACAATTTAATTCTTTATTTCTCTTAAATCTATCCTTCTCTAGTCTTCCATATTTTCACTAAATGGTATCTTTATCCATCCATGTGGTTAATTTGGAAACCTGGAAATCACTCTTAATATCCCTTTCATCCATTGTTTTTATTCAGTCAGTGATATTTTATTGAGGATCTAACACTTGTCAGACACTGAATAATATAATATAAACAAAATAGTCCCTGCCCTCATGGAGTTTATATTCTACTTTTTCATTTTTAAATCTTATTGCATGTACTTTCTAAATATACCTCCAATCTATCCATTTATTTCTATATCTAATGCCTCCCTTTTAATCCAAGCCAAGATCATCTCTATTTTCTTTTTCAGCACTTGGAGGATGAACCAGGGCATTATGCATGCTAGGCAAGCACTCTACTCCCGAGCCTCACCCTCAGCCCTTTTTCTGTTTTTTATTTTGAGACATGATCTCATCAAATTGCATAGGCTGCCTCTGGCCTTGAACCTGCATTCCTCTTGCCTTAGCTTCCTGAGTAGCTGGGATTATAGATGTGAGGCCACCATGTCCACCCCAGCCAGCACCATTTCTTATCAGTAACATTGCCATAATTTCCCATATGGTCTTTGTATTTCCATTTGTAACTCTCATAAATCACTTCTCCATACTGCAGCCAGGGTAGTCTTTAACATTCAATTCATATCTTGTCATTATCTTGTTTTAAACCATTTAATAGCTCCTAAGTACATAGATACTTAAAATAAAACCTTGTATCTTTAATGTGGTTTACAAGGCTTTGTCCACCATTTTAGTGTCATGTATTTATTTTCCATTTCCAGACATCTTATCCCTTTTCAAATCCTTGAATAATACCTCTTCTGTTTTTAGTACCTTGACACATGCCATTCCCTCTGCTTGATAATTTTTTACTGTCCTTGTTACCCAACTACTCATCCCTTAGATCTCACTCTAAATATCATTCCTGAAATAATCTTGCCCTGAAATTCAGACTAGGCCTAGCTTCAATGTAAGCTCTCTTGGTGTTTTTTATTTCTCCCTCATGGTTTTTATCACACCTGTATAAGTTCATATATTAGAATGGGGCTTATTAAGATAGGAATCATCTGCATTTTTGTCACCTAGGACAGTGCTTTGCATGTGGTAAGGAGTCAACAAATATTTGTTACATAGAAGAATGAATGAATTAACCATTCACTATGAGACTTGGGCAGACACCAGTGTTAGCTATTTCTGGGTGGGGTCTCTCAACCTACTCACTGCAGAGAGTGGAAGTCTGAACTTATGCAAAGGTAGTTTAGGTTTATACTACTCTCACTTTATATTTTCACACAATATACTATGAGAATAGAGCACTGTGCATCTCTTCTTTTTTGAAAGCATATGAAATATATACAAAATCAGACAGGCATAGTGGTACATGGCTATAATCCCAGCACTTGGGAGACTGAGGCAGAAAGATCATGAGTTTGAGGCAGCCTGGGCAACCCAGTGAGTTTAAGGCCAGTTTGGCCAGCTGAGTGAGACCCTGTCTCAAAACAACTACATCATCAACAATAACAGCAAAATCAATAGTTTTTCTGTAAATTACCAATGAACAATCAGAAAATAAAATAAAAAATACTACAATACTACTTACAATAACATCCAATATCGGAAAATATGTTGTAGTTGTTGTTAGGTGCTGTCAAGCCATATCCAACTCATAGCGACCCTCAGAGTGTTTTCAATGGCTGACTATTTTGGGATTGCCTTGAGAGTGGATTGCCACATCCTTCTCCCACTTTTGCGGTGCTGGGAATCAAACTCAGGAGCTCAGAGACAGCAGAGCAGCACTCTACCAACTGAGCTAAATCCCAGCCCCAGAAAATGTGTAGGGATACTTTAATAAAAGATATGTAAGACCTCTGTACCTTTCATAATAGCCAACAAATGGAAACAACCTAGGCATCCATTGACTGATGAATGGATAAAGAAAATGTGGTATTTGAGCTGGTGTGGTGGCACAGGCCTGTAATCCCAGTGGCTTGGGAGGTGGAAACAGGAGGATTGCAAGTTTGAGAGCCGAGGCAGTCTGTGTAATCCAGCGAGACCCTGTTTCAAAAATTTTTTAAAAATGGGCTGGGGTGCAGTTCAGTGGTCCAGCATTTTCAAAGCATGCAAGTGTGAGACCCCTGGTTCAACCCCCAGTACTGGAAAAAAAAGTGGTATATGTACACAATAGAATACTATTCAGCCACAAAAAAAAATGGAATCCTATAATTTGTGACAACAGGGATGGAACTGGAAATATGCTAAGGGAAATAAGCTAGGCACAGAAAAACAAGAACTACATTATCTCACTAATATGTGGAACCTAAGGAAGTTGATCTCATACAAGTTGAGAGAAGAATGGTAGTTATTAGAGGCTGAGAGTAGGGAAAGGTTGATCAATAGGTACTAAATTACAGCTAGGTAGGAGCAAGAAGTTCAGTTGTGTTGTTGCACAGTAGGGCAATTATAGATAACAATAATGTATTACATGTTCAAAAAGAGGAAATGATTTTAAAGGTTTTCACCATAAAGAAATGATAAATGATTGAGGAGATATATATATTTAACCTGATTTAAACATTATACAATGTATGGATATATCTAAATATTGCATGGTACTCCATTAATATGTTCTGTGTGTGTGTGTGTGTGTGTGTGTGTGTGTGTGTGTGTGTGTGTGTTAAAAGCTACAAAATGTTCTGGGAAAAATTTTAACAGATTTAATTAAATGGAAATAGATACTATGTTCATGGATTGGGAAGTCTCAATATTGTTAAGATTATCCTCTGCCTCTCCAATAAAGCTATAGAGTCAATGTAATCCCACTTAAAAACCCTGTAGGGTTCTTCCAGTGTAAGATGGTGGATTACGGCAGTCTCCATGTGACACAATAAAACAAATGAGTCAGAATAGGAAAGTGTGGACTCTATTCCAAAGACAGAAAGACTGGAAAAGTACAGAAATCACAAAGGAGGTTAAGAATGGTCTCAGTGTGCAGAATGGAGCTGAGTGATGAGAGAGAGTGAACAGTATGCATCTCCAGCTGTGGCTCCTTGGTGAGGAAGGGGAACCAGAGCCCTCATCCAAAAAAGCAATTTGTCTTCTCCTCTGGGAGTGGTAGTGGGGAATGAAATGTCAAGAGAAAGCCATCACTAAGAAGGTCCCCAAATATAAGGAGAAGAGATAGCCATCTCAACAGATGCACAAATCACAAAACAAAAACACAAGAAACATGAATAATAAGGCAATACATCTTCTCCAAAAGACCATGATTCTTTAAGTACTGAATCCAAAGACACTGATATGGTTGAAATGTCAGACAATGAATTAAACAGTCTACTTGTAAAAATGATTAATGACTTCGAAGAGGACACAAACAAGCAAAGTAAAACAATCAATACAGAACCTAGGTCAGAAAGTCAACAATGTAGAAGACAAAGTCAGCAAAATGGACGAGAAATTCAGCAAGGAAACAAAAATATTGTAAACAAACAAACGGAAATGTTGGAAATGAAGAACTCAATAAATCAAATAAAAAAACACAGTGGAAAGCATCACGAGTAGACTAGATCAAGCAGAAGATAGAATATCAGGGGTGGAAGAGAAGGTTGAGGAAATATTACATTCAAAAATCAACAAAGAAAAAAACAAAAAAGAACATGACCACAACTTCCAAGAACTTTGGGACATAATCAAGAGACCAAATCTAAGAATCCAGTCAGTAGAAGAAGGAACTGAGATAGAAACTAAAGGCATAGAAAACCTATTCAATGACACTACAGCAGAAAATTTCCCAAATCTGGGGAAAGAAATGGACATCCAACCATAAGAGTCATTTAGAACACCAAATAGACATGACCAGAAAAGAGCCTCCCCATGACACATTATATTTAAAATGACCAGACTACAGAACAAAGAAACAATATTAAAAGCTGCAGGAAACAAAACAAAACAAAACACCAACTCACTAAAGCAAATCCATCAAAACAACATCAGACCTCTCAGCACAAACCCTAAAATCCAGGAAAGCATGAAATGTTATATTTCAAGCCCTGAAAGTAAATACTTGCCTGTCAAAGTTATCATTTAAAATCAATGGAGAAATAAAGATCTTCCAAGACAAGCACACATTAAAGCAATTCATGACCACCAAGCCAGCACTGGAGAAGATACTTAAAGGAATTCTATGTACACAGGAGGAAGAAAGACAGTCTCAATCACAAGAGAACAGGAAAGAATAAACTTCCTGAGAGAAACAGATGAACTAAAGAGAACTAAGAAGGAATCAGTTATGTCTAACTTGAAAAAATCAGCAAATCCTGAATATGAATAAAGCAGAGAGAAAAGAACAAATAGTGTGCAAGCCACACACAATTACAAGAATAAGCAAACCCCTCTAAGTAATAGCCCCAAATATAAATGGTCTTAACTCTCTAATTAAAAGACATAGACTAGTAGGTTGGATTAAAAAACAATGTTCAATAATTTTTTGTCTTCAAGAAACACATCTCGCCGGGCGCAGTGGCGCATGCCTGTAATCCCAGCAGCTCAGGAGGCAGAGGCAGGAGGATCGCAGGTTCGAAACCAGAGGCAGTCTGCATAATTTAGCGAGACCCTGTCTCAAAAAGTAAAAAATGGGCTTGGGGTACAGCTCAATGGTCCAGCACTTGCAGAGAATGCAAGCGTGAAGCCCTGGGTCCAACCCCCAGTACCACACACACACACACACACACGCACAAAGAGAAACATCTCACTGGCAAGGACACTGATAGATTGCAAGTGAAAGGATGGAAATTGATATACCAAAAATAAAGGAGGAGTAGACATCTTTACATCAGATAAAATAGACTTCAAGTTAAAATTAGAAGAGATAAAGAAGGTCAGTACATATTAATAAGGGGAACAATCTATCAAGAAGATATAACATTTATAAATATATATGTACTAAACATTGCTGCACCCAGTTTCACAAAAAGAAAAAAGAAACCCACTACTGGATATAAAAGGACAGAAAGTCCAGATACAATAACAGTGAATTACTTCAGTATCCCCATTCTCATCAGTAGATAGAACATCAAGACAAAAAAATCAACAAAGAAACCTTAGGGTTAAACACCACAATATATCAAATAGACTTAAAAGACATCTACAGAATGTCCTATCCAAAAGCTACAGAATACACATTCTGCTCAGCAACTCATGGAACTTCCCTAAAATAGATTACACTTTAGGCCATAAATCAAGTCTTAACAAATACAGAAAAACTGAAATAATTTCTTATATCTTAATGGACCATAATGGAATAAAACTAGAAATCAACAGCAAGAGAAATTAGAGAAATTATATAAATACATGGGCTGGAATTTAGCTCAGTTGATAGAGTGTTGCGCTGCAGTCTCTGAGGTCCCGAGTTCAATTCCCAGCACCGCAAAAATGGGAGAAGGACCTGGCAATCCACTCCCAAGGCAATGCTGAAACAGCCATAGAAAACCCTATAAGGGTCGCTACGAGTTGGATACCGACTTGATGGCACCTAACAACAACAGCAACAACAACAACAACAACAACAACAACAACAACATATAAATACATGGAGATTGAACAATAAACTCGTAAATGATCCATGGGTCCTTGAATAAATCAGGGAGGAAATGAAAAAGATTCCTAGAATCAAATGGTGATAAAAACACAACCTACCAGAATCTTTGGGATACAGCAAAGGTGGTCCTAAGAAGGGATTTTACAGCTATGAGTGCCTATGTTAAAAAATCAGCTTAGCTGGACCGCAGAATCCATGCCAATAAGGAAACCCAGTGTGAGTAACCAGACACATTCTTATGCATCTGCCTACTAACAATCTTTTTCTCCTGACTTACCAGCATTTCCCTCTGCACTCTTTTCAGAGTTTCTGTATTACCCACTTTACATAACTCTGCTCTCCAAAGGTAACCGTTCTCTTTTCCTTTCTTCCTATTATATTTTAGGTTGCAAGTTTCCAGTTCACTGAGAGCAAAATACATAATGGAGAATTTTATTTGCAAGTGTTATTCTATAATTTTTTTTTTCAGTACTAGGGGGTTGAGCCTAGGGCCTCACACATTGCTTGCAAGTGCTCTACCATTAAGTTGCACCTCTAGCCCATGTTTTTGCTTTTTATTTTGAGACAGGGTCTTCCTTAGTTAGCAGGCTGCCTCTGGCCTCAAACTTGCAATCTTTTTGCCTCTGCCTTCTAAGTCACTGGTATTGCAGGCATGTGCCACTGTGCCTGGTGCTATAATTTTTGAAATGTAAACTGCTATGTTAATATCTCTATTTGTACAATCGCCTGATTACAAGGAACAGTCCAAATCCCGCATTATGTGGCTAGCTCAAATTCACTTAAAGCATTTTAACTGGCTTAATTCACCTAGCCTCAAATCGATAATAGAGAAGAGCTTTGTACCATATGGAATGATGGAATGGACAAAACACAATCCTGTGTCTACCGGTGTTTATAATCTGTTTGAAAAGCAAGGCTTGGTATGAAAAGGAGTCTGGAACATTTGGTCATAAAAAGCTCTTCAGTGGAACAATAATTTTTTCTTTTTTATTATTTAGAATAGCAATAATATTTTATTTGGAACAATAATTTTCAAGGTTTAAGTCTAGCAACTTCCATGAGTCTTATTCCTAGAATTATTGAAATGCTTGACTAACTTTATCAGCCAAAATGTTTTTTTGCCATGAGAGAAATTTGTTCAAATGAAGAGAATATGAAAAAGTCATATGTCTAATGAGAAATGATGAACAGTGATGCTGAGTTAGGAATGTGCATCTTTTATAGTACAATGACTGAGACTTCCCCCATTTTTGTAACAACACAATTTGAATATCAAGGTAAAGTTATACACTAGCATAAAGTCAATATAAAATATATAATCAAAACATGTTTCCTATCTATAAGGCCCTAAATGCTGGGGCCCACCTGATACTCCAACCATGCCCTACCACTGTCCCACAAGTTCACCACACCAAATACTTCTCATTTTAGGAATTTTGATCTTGCTGCCAGGAATTTTCTTCCCAGAGATCACTGAAAACATTTCATGCTGGAAGAAAACCTTCTTGTGATTAAACTGCATTTCATCAAAAATTTCTCACCTTGCATAAAGTCAGAATCACCAGAATCATCCCTCTCCCCCTAGAAGATTCCTGCCGCGAGGTTGCTATTGAATCCTGATGAGTAGGGCTTCCAAGAAGGAAATTCACTCAGCCCTAGATTAGGAGGAGCAGCACACACCAGGCAAAAACATGGCATTGTAGAATTACAGTCACCCTGAAACCTGGGGCCTATAGTGGGGTGGAGATCTGTGGGAAAAAAATCCAAAACAGGGCAAATTTATGTCTTTGACACTTCAAAACCAGCACAAATAATGCAGCCAGTAAGAAAGAAAAAAAAGTAGAGATGAGGTAATCACCAGAAAGATATTAATTTTGGAATAAAAGTGTAACTTTGCCTCATAGTGGTTGCTGAGGACAGGCAGTGCCCCTGCAGGCTGTTAGCAAAGACCAGGAGCAGAATGACGGTGGCCAAGAGGGACCACTGTCCACTGTTATGCACAGCAACCAACAAGCACTGTGCTCACCTAGACTATGTGCCGCCCTAGGCTAAAAAGTCCCAGATCTATGGCCTGCCTCACATGATAAGAGAGTCAGGAGTTGTGTACCAAGTTAGTATCCACCTCCATGACTGTGGTGACCACGTAACCTTACTTCAGTGGTGCGTGGCACCATGTTGAACAATGCAGAGTGGTCAGGCTCCAGAGCCTGGTACAGCATGCTCAGCGTGTTGTCACTGTGGTCCCGCACCAATCTTCAAAAACATATGCTGGAGATGAGGGTGCGCAAGCTCTGGTCTTGGGCCTGCAACTTCAGCTCCAAGGAGCTCAGCTGTTGGTTGAAGGTCCACTAGGTGACCACCACCTGTTTTTTTGTGCTCATTGACAAGTAGAACTTCAGCACTAGAGGCCCCAGGTAGCCAGCCAAGATGAAATGGGAGTGGCAGCCATTGGGACCCATGTTCAGATTGGAGGCACTGACTTGAGCCATGGATAGTTGGAGAGGGTTATTCTCAGCCAAGTGGACCACATAGGAAGCTTGATAGAGCACTGGGGAATTATCATTGACATCTCTGATATGAGTAGGGTGAGACTTGTGCTCAAGGAAGGGACAGTGGAGGACAGGGACAGTGGTTGTGATGGTGACACTGCACTCTGGAATCCTGGTCCAGGGCCCCCACTATTGCAAGCTTATAGTAATTATGGGAGGACAATGTGATTCTGAAAGGCCTGTTTTCTTGTATCAGACATGTGACATTCCTCTTTTCTTCCAAATCTGAATTTTGTGTTCTGAACACAGCAACTACTGTCTGAGGTGCAGAATCTTCAGTAATCATGGTGAAAATAGAAGTAAAAATCACCTCTGGGACATTGTCACTATCATCCAGAATTTAAATGTCAGTGTTACACTAGTCTATCCCTCATTTGTGTCTTGCTTCCAAAACCATTAAGTACTTTTTAATCTCTTTGAAGTCCAATGTGCTTAAAGTTTTCCTTTCTCTGTTCTTTTTATCAAGGCCAAACTGGATATGGGTACACTACACCGAAAGACATACATGATCTCTGCATTAGTGCCCTCATCTTTAGCGGCTCTTCATCCTCAGCATGGAGGTTCCCAGTGGCCCATCTTCCTGAATGCTGATGTGTATACTTCCTAGTTGAACAACAGGGGTTGTCATTGGTGTCAACCACCAGGACTGAGTGGTGACGATTTGTGGTGGGTGTCCACCATCTAAGGCTCTTAATACTAAGCTGTGGGAGCTATTATTTTCCTGGTCTCATGGCTTCTCTAACATATGTTCAACATGTTTCCACCATTGGTCTCTTTTACTTCAAAAACAAATACAGAGTTGCTGCTAAGGTGGTAATTTGTAAAGAATTGCTTCCAACATTGGGATCTTCTACAAGTTCTATTGCAAATCTTGCTCCTGGCTAGGTCAACTCAGAGGTATTTAACTTTAAAATATTCCTCCTAAACTGTAGGGTATTATCATTCACATCCTGAATCTCTATATTAATGTGAAAGACATCTAAAGGATTTTCAACTATATTTTTTAAATGTCATTGTCTTGGGGGCATATCTTCTCTGATCCATTCTGACATTCACAAGTATGACTCCATTTTCTTCACTTTGATGGATTCTTTTTCAGCATTAATCACAATCCTAATGTATAAGTCTTGGATACTGAGCCCCAGATCCTTGGCAAGTTTTCTACCACTGAACACTTGGCCAGCAACTCTGGGATTGAACAGCAGATCTTCTGGGAGAACACTATCAACACAAAACCAGCAGGAAAGGAAACACCATTTGCCTTAGTACAGGTAAGGCCCTTTTCAGACTATCTTTGAATTATAGAGTATCCTGTCAAAAAAAAAAAAAAGGAGCAGAGCTCATCACCAGCGAATCCATGTGTTCCTGGTTGAGGTTTGTAGGACTAGGAGTCACAAGAGGAATATTTCTGGTTTGCTTTCAGATTTGCATTTGGATCATCCTAATTATTCTGGTTAGGAAAGCCACCAAATGGTAATGTTGCAGGATCAGCTCATTTATCTGTTTCAGTGATGGCCAACAGTGGCACTCTTAGTCTTTACAATAGAACTGTAGCCTGAAGAAAGCAGAATGGAAGACTGGAGAGTTGAGAGCAAAGAGACTGTCAATAGATTTGCAAGTTGAAAGGTGGTAGTATGGTCTTGCTTGTTCAGTAAAGTATTTATGGCAATTTATAACCTTAGTAACCTCAGAGCGTGAAGCCAAAGTGATGACCTCTTTTTATTTCTTCTTGACCTTGCATATTTTAAAACTAAGATTTTTTTTTCTTCTCTATTTCCACCCCTAACCCAGGCTTTATTTTTGTGTGTGTGTCACATAGTCTAAGGATGAACTGTTGGCTGAATCTTCGGCTGAAAATATGAAGGAAGGTTCTAAGAGGTTTGACAATTTGGAAATTTTATGGATTGAGGTATTTATTTTGAAAAATTGACCATTGTTTTTGTAAAACAGACCAGAAAGTTGGTTCTGATTAAGGGTTTGATACAGAGGGAAAGGCATGTAAAATGAGTAGGTTTTGCACTATGATTTTTTCCAAAAGATCATCTTCTAATTATTCAATTCAGACATTTTATTGAGTAATTAGGTGTGCAAACCACTGTGTGATATGCTCAAAGACTTAATGATGAACTAAGACATTACACCTGTCTTCAATGATATTACACATAGTGGATCTTCATATGACTTCTGTAAGCGAAATTATGGCAGTATCACTTTCTTTTCATATAGATAGATTACTTTGTTTGACTCAATGTTCCATCCAGTGACAATGCCAACATGTTTTTCTGAGCCAGAACTGTTCCCATATGATATCCAGAAATATCAGCCTCTATAAAATATTTTTTCTAATTACTTTTGTTATAGGCTGTCATTTACCATCTGTATTTTAAGAATGTGTCTTAAACAATATGCACTGTTATTGGTAACATTCCATTAAGTATTGTTTTCCAAAAAATGAACTCAAAATTCAAAATTAGGGACTAAATCTGTCTCTTTCCAGAGGTACAGATTCATTAATTTGATTAATATCTCTTCACTATTATGTGTTTGCTTATTGAATCTGGTATCTTATATGAGGAAGAAGTAGATTTTCCACTAAATTTACTCAAGTCATGATCAGAGGTATCCTCTGTTACATCTCACTGAGAAAACTGTGATGCCATCCACTCATTGATGATTAGCCTTCTAATTCATTAAAAAAGACCTAAGATTTATATAGTCAGTTTTTATAGTCCATACCTCCCTCTTTTTTTATTTTTTATTTTTATTTTATTTTATTTTTTTACCCAGGGTATCAAGCACGCTTGGCAAGTGTTCCACCACTGAGCTTCACCTCTAGCCTCTTTCATTTTTATTTTTAATTTTGAGACAGGATCTCATAACTTGAACATGCTGGCTTCTAGCCTCAAACATATGTTCCTCCTGCATCAGCCTCCTGAGTAGGTAGAATTACAAGCATGTACCACAGCATCCAGCTTCAATACCTCCTCTAAAAGAAAAGTGGTGGAAGAGTGTCTTCCAACAGATTACATTCCAAATTTCAGTGGAGCTACAACTTTTAAGTTATAGCTGAAGACTTTGACTGAGGTATTAGATGAAATGAATGCACATTCACCTGCCATAACACATAGGAAGACAAGCAAAGTCCTTGACAGACTTTCAATACTGGTATCAAGAGAAATTCATTGCCAAGTTACTCTCCAAATTCATTGCCAAGTTACTCTCAGAAAACAATCAACAAATATCTTAATTATCAACAACCAGTCTAAATCTTCTAAAGCTATAATTGATATTTATTCAACAATTAGCTTCAATTTTCATATGAACAAAACTAACTCCTATTTTCAGGTTTTAGTGATATATTTTTCAGTCAAACTACCCAAGATCTCATTGGAATAAACTGCTCTTTTAAAACATGAGGTTTCATAGGACCTTTGTTTGGATTATACTATTCAGAGAGAGGAAAATTAACACTCACAAAATTATCTCAAAAACAATAATCTTTCTCCCATCATCTTTCTCCTGGTCTAAACTGTGGCTTCTCAAACAAGAATGTGCCTAGGCACTTAATGTTTTTTAATTAGCTTCATAAAAATTTCAGAAAAGTTTTGTTTCCACCTACAGGTTATCCTATTGTACCATTTGGAGAAGCACATAATTCATTATTACTTTTCCCAATAGAGCATCAAGTACATTGGCATTGAAAGCATAAATCCTTTTTAATTAAGCACAAAAAATTAAAAATTAACTACATGTTGTAAATCAGATAATTTATATCATCCCTAGTCCTTATCACAATCTTTCAAATTAGCCATTATTATCCCTGTTTTGCTGGAGCTCCAAAGAGATTATATCACTTTTCAAAGCTGACCCAGTTTTGAAGTTATCTAATTGCAAAGCTATTGTCTTCTGTGATACAACATCTGGAAACTCAGAATACTAATATCAGGGAATCTTCAGAGCACTTTAATTTTCTCATTTATTCAAAGACTTTACAGCTGAAATGGGAGAATATTTGAGATCACTGATTTTTGAGATACAGTCAGTAGTCATGACTATTCATGCACTAGATCTCAATAACTTGTCCCTAAATCAAGTTAGTGAACAAAGATCAGCATAATTAGACCACATTAGCTTAGCTTTTCAAAGAGTTTCTGCTTTCCAATTACATCTTTCATTCTTAGTTACCCACCATATGACAATGTGGAAATGACCATGTGGAAAATATTTTGATAGTTTCTACAATAAAACAGAAGGTGCATCCTATATTTCTCTTCATATCAATTATAGAAAAAATGTATTTAGTAAATTATATTTGGAACTTAATGTAAATACAAATTTTATATTTTTATATAGGTCCAAATACTTCCTTTTAAGAAAGTCACACAAGTAGAACCATATAAGCTATATTTCATTTTTAAATCTTGGTTGTCAAGAAGCATCAAGTGACATGTGAATCTTAGTAGAAGCAACTGCTTCATTTTGGAACCATTTATTTGATTACCTTTCTTTCTCTAAGTAATTCCTAACCTCTTTTATAACTCTAGGTTTTAACTATTGTACTTTTGAAAGCAAATAGGCAACACATTAAAGAAAAAATAATTTGGATGTTATAGTTCCCTACCCCTTTACAGAATTCAACAACAACAACAACAAAAAAAAAACAGGCAATAGTTTCTCAAGAGTAATACACTTTTGTATCCAATTCCTGTTAAACATTCTAAATATAAGGTTCTTAGGAAACACTTAGAATCTACACTTTCCAGGTAAGTTTCCATGTTTGTAAAAGCTTGTATGTTTGTATAAGTTTGAGAAAATTTAATGTAGGAAGCAGAGGGAATTACTGCCATGTTTCCCTCATATCAAAAATATGCTCAAAACATAATAAAAATTTCAAAGGTATTTCTAAAAAAAAGTTTTCAGCTACAAAATGGCAAAAATAAGTCATCACTGTGTCACATTTATGAATTCTGAATACTTCACAAAGTCATCAACATCAGCAGTGCAGGTAACATAAGCAAAAAAGGTCTAATTTCATTATTTATTATATAAATACACACATATATTCTATTACTGCAATGTATAATGTTGTGGTTAGGTGCTGTGAAGTCAGGCCCAACTCATAGTGATCCTATGTACAACAGATGAAATACTACCTGATATTGTGCCATGCCTGGCACTATGGTCAGTGCTTCTCTGCTATCCATAGGGTTTTCAATGGCTGATTATTTAGGGGGTGGGATGCTGGGTCCTTCTCCCTAGCCTACAAGCACCCAGTATTCCCAGGAGGTCTCCCATCCAAGTACTAACTAGGCCTGACTCTGCTTAGCTTCTGACATCTGATGAGATTGCGTGCTAGGGTGGTACAGCTGCAGACACAATGTATAACAGATGTGAAAAAAATCTTTACAGTTCTTGACAAAACACATATTGTATATTTGAGAAAATTTCAAATGTGTAAGAAATAAATTCACCATATTTGGAACTCAAATGATTTAAAAATGTGAAATGACTTAGGACACCAAGAAGGTATAAATTTGTGTATCCCTAATAACCAGAAGTAATGTCACCTCACCATGTTTGTCAGCTTATGCTGTGGGGGCTTGAGTGCTGCTGTGATGTTGAAAGCTATGCCACTGATATTTCAGACACTAGCAGGGCCACCAATGGTGGACAGGTTTCAGCTGAGTTTCCAGACTAAGACAGACTAGGGAGAAGGACCCAGCAGTCCACTCCCGAAATAATTAGCCACTGAAAACCATATGAATAGCAGAGAAGCACTGTCAAATATTGTGTCAGAAAATGAGAACCCCAGGCTGGGAGGCATTCAAGAAACAACTGTGGAACAGTCGCCTCCTCAAAGTAGAGTTGACCTTAATGATGGGAATGAAATAACCCCTGCAACCACTTTTTGCTGATGTGGCATGACTCAAAATGAGAAGAAACATAGTGGTTGCAACAATGGGCTCAATCACAGAAAGAATGTGTGCATGGCACAGTGTTGAGTAGTATTTCCTTCTGATGTACTTAGAGATGCTATGAGTCAGGTTTGACTCAACAGCACCTAATGACAACAAAAGAAACTAAATACACTTTATGAATTTGTTAGTAATTTTAAGTGTAGTTAAAAGCTACTGTGGAGGCTGTGGATGTAGTGTCTTTTGCATGTGCAGATCTTGGGTTTGATCTCCAGCACTGGGAGAGGGGCAGAGCCCATCTATGACAGAAGTTTACTAAATATTTATTTTATCCTTTCCATTGAATTGGATTTCCTCTTCAAGAGGAATCTGTGTTCTTCTCTCTGCCCACTTTGCTGGGGATTGAACCCAGAGTTCCCTCTTATGCACACTACACAAGTAAGCACTCTACCACTGAGCAACATCCCCAGTCCCAGAATCTGTGTTCTTAACAGATGAATTGGCATCAGATAGTTGACACAAAACTGGTGTATGGCCAATGAAACATATGTGTGTGTGTGTGTGTGTGTGTGTGTGTGTGTGTGTGTGTGTAGAAAGAGTATCATAGTTGGTTAAACTAGAAAATTATATAGTACAATTACACAATATTTACAAATTTATAATATGATAATATTGTATGTTTATATAGTTATAAACAAGGCACAAGGAAAGGTGACTGGGTTGTTGTAGGTGTCTGCCACATATATGTAAATTTCTTGGCATCCGCTTTATCAATTCCAAATATACACGAATTACCTATACTTAAGGATATTTTGGGAGAAGTACATGGCAACCCACTCCCAAGGCAATCCCAAAACAGTTAGCAATTGAAAACCCTATGAGGGTCGCTATGAGTCAGACTTGACTCGAGGGCACCTAACAACAACAACAAGAAGGATATTTTGCTCCAAACTCAGAGAAGAATATTTGGTATGGACTCACCTGAATTAATGCATGGTTGTCTTTAGAAAACACTGAATCACCTGACAACAAAAGAGGCTCGCTTTTCTCACAGCTCTCCTGGCTGATGAGCGTGTCGGCGTAGTTGGGCTGCGGAAAAATCAGGTGGCTCTTCCGAGAGTCTGCAGTGAGCGAGACCTCGTGGGAATAGGTCTGCAGGAAAGCTCGCACCCCGTCCACGCCTACAAAATGAGAGGCTGGCGCGCCAGCCAATCCCTTTCCCGAACTCTGGAGCAGGCGCAAGGAGCTCCAGCGCCGGAGTCTGAGCGCCAGCAGCACGATGACAAAGGCCAGGAAGACGCAGGAGACCGCGGCCAATGCCACCACCAGGTAGAGCGTGAGGCCTGAGGTTTCGGAGTTGGAGGGAGACTGCAGACTGTCCAGATCAGCCAGGACGTCAGGAATGCTGTCGGCCACGGCCACAGTGAGCGTGACGGTGGCCGAGAGAGGGGGCTGGCCGTGGTCCTGCACAGCAACCACGAGGCTCTGCTTGAGAGCATCTCTGTCCAGAAGGGTCCGCGCCGTGCTCACCTCGCCTGTGTGCAGCCCCACCAAGAAGAGCCCTGGCTCACTGGCCTTGAGCAGACGATAGGACAGCCAGGCGTTCTGTCCCGAGTCTCTGTCCACCGCCACCACCTTGGTTACCAGATAACCGGGCTCTGCAGAGCGCGGCGCCAGCTCCACGCCGGTGGAACCGTCGGTGGGGAGAGCAGGGTACAAGATTTCAGGGGCGTTGTCATTCTGGTCTAGTACAAATAGGCTCAGTGACACGTTGCTGCTGAGCTGCGGGTCGCCACTGTCGCGCGCTGTCACTTGCAGCTGTAGGTCTCGGAACTGCTCGTAGTCGAAGGAGTGCAATGCGTACACGACTCCCGTGTCCGAGTTGATGGAGACGTAAGAGGACACGGGGGACCCCTGGAGGGTGTCTTCAGCCAGGGAATAAGTGACTTGGGCGTTCTTGTCACAGTCGGGGTCGTGTGCGATCACGGAGGCGATGGAGGCGCCTCTGGGGTTATTCTCTGGGATATAGGCCGAATAGGAGGACTGAGGGAAGACAGGAGGGTTATCGTTTATGTCTGCTATGTTCAGTGAGAAATGGGTTTCCGCTGACAGAGGCGGAATTCCCTTGTCAGTGGCGGTCACTGTGATGTTGTAACTAGGAACTTGTTCCCGGTCCAAGACTGTGTCTGTGACTAAACTATAGTAATTTCCGTAAGACTGATCTAATTTAAAGGGCTGATTCCCTTGGATGAAACAGATTACCTGTCCATTTTCCCCAGAGTCTTGGTCATTTACATTTAAAAGAGCAACTAATGACCCTCTGGGAGAGTTTTCCGGAAGAGAGCTGGTGAGGGAGGTGATGGTTATTTCAGGGGCGTTGTCATTCACGTCCAGAACTGTGATCAGGACTTTGGCTCTTGCAGAATACCCCGCATTATCCGTTGCTTGCACTTCCATCTCGTAGAAACCCGATTCCTCGTGGTTCAACTCCCCTATTGTTGATATCGTCCCTAAATTACTATCTAGCTTGAAGACCCGGGCCGCCTTGTCGTCCACATACCGGAAAGAATACAGCACTTCCGCATTGGCTCCTTCGTCAGGGTCGGTGGCGTTCACCACGAGCAGCTGCGTGCCCACAGCCACATTCTCCGGAACACTCACGCGGTACTCGGACCGGGCAAACGCTGGCGCATTGTCATTCGCGTCCAGGACCACCACGCGGATGCGCGCCGTGCCAGTGCGGACCGGGTCGCCCGCATCTGAAGCCGTGAGGACCAGGTGGTGTGCGGCCTTTTCTTCGCGGTCCAGCACGCGCTCCAGCACCAACTCCGGGTACTTGTTACCATCCGCTCCGTTTTGCACCTCCAGGGAGAAGTGAGTATTGGGGCTGAGGTCGTAGCTCTGGAGTGAGTTCTTCCCGATATCCGGATCACTCGCGTGGGGAAGGGGGAACCGCATCCCGGGGGCCGCACTTTCACTCATTTTTATTTCTAATTCACGTTCACGGAAGTAGGGAGCGTTGTCGTTAATGTCTTTCACTTCTACTTCCACCCCGTATATTTTCGCTTTATCCTGCATCAGAATCTCTAGATTTAATTGACATTTCATAGCCCCCACACAGAGCTCCTCCCTGTCTATCCTGCCCGCGGTGATCAAGCTGCCGCTTCGAGGGTTCAGAGCGAAAAGTTGAGCCCTACCTCTGGAGACGATGCGGACTCCGCGCTTCGCTAGCTCCCCGGGCTCCAGCCCCAGATCCTTGGAGATGTTGCCCACCCTAGAGCCATTCTCCAGCTCCTCAGGAACTGAATAGCGTATCTGGGTGGATTCGGCTTCCCACAGGATCTCGAGGAGGAGGATTCCCAGCAGGACCAGCCCTTTGCAGTCCCGGTGCAGTTGCGCAGGGATCATGGTCACTTTTCTGGAGGATTATTACCAACTCGGCCCTTCACCACTTTAGGTAGGATCAGATCTTCAGCCCCCAGAGTCGGGGGTGTGGGGGACCGGGGCAGATAGCTCCTCGGTGCAGTTTCCTCACAGAGATGGTTTGTTTCACTCTATCTGTGCGTTGTGCTTTAGGCGCATGCAAGGCGAGCCGGATCTCTCTGCTTTTCTTTCCCTGATTGGTGAACAGCGGCGCTCAGAGTCCTAACCAATAACTGCACAATGCTGACTTTCCAGAAAGGATTTTTGGTTTTTATACCTTAAAGAGCTCCACCTACTGTTCTTCAAAATAGAGATAGAAATGGTGCTAAGCCAACAATATTCATTTTAGTAGAAATTTCAGTGAGATTAATTCCCTAAAAATATCATACAGACCCACTTCCTTGAGACTGTTTTCTATAGCTGTTTTCTGATTTTTTCCAGTGAGATTTTAAGCGAATTTAAAGATTTTTTATTGGAAAAATTTAATGTACATCTTAATGTGATTTATTTTGACATGCTTTTCATTGTGACAATTTAAAGTTTTTATAAACAATAATTTAACTTTGTAATTTTAGCGCACCTACTTTGAGGTCATTCTCCTGTCAACACACCCACTATGGGGGACGACTCCCTAGGAGTTTCTTGTTTTGAGAAATTATGAAGTAACTTAGACATTCAGATTCAGCTATAATTTAGGGCAAATTTTTTTCAACGGATTTCTTGAATTTGCCAAAATGGAAGAACTACTTTAACAGATTGATAGTTAATGCTGAAAAATCAAGTTTTCTTGAAACTATGGAAACCAAAAAATGAAAGATGTGATATTACACATGATGAGAATCATATCTGGCAATAAGTCAAGTGAATAATATAGTAACACTTTTAGAATAAGTTGAAGCAGTCCAACTGGCATTAACTAGAAATAAGGGTAGTACTCAACAATTTTACTAATACATTATATTTCAAAAGAATGTTTAGTGTGGAGAAAGACTTAATAAAAGAAAGTGAGTAATCCAAAGAATATTATAAACTTATCTTTTCCTGGGTAACTGATCTAATTACTGAGAATTACTGGTAATACATTTGGAAGCACATCAAAATATAGGAAAAAATTTTCACTAAGAGATAACTGGCTACTGTACTTTCACGAGTGAAAATATTTATGGCCTGAGGATAAGCATTTTTTGATAGGGAGTGTGGGAACTGAACCTTGCCCCTCTCCAATGCTAAGTATGCCCTCTGCAACTAAGCTACACTCAAGTCCCTGGTAGTCATAAAATTAAATATATTTAAAATTGGGAGGCAATTTATCGTTAGTTGTGGAAAAGATTACACATGAAATTGGGATTCAAAGAATCCCTAGTAAATACTGTACACCTGAATATTATCAAATGATTACCATGCCATCATCTTAAAAGCCTTTTCTTAAGCATCTCCTCTCAGCTTATAGTTAATAAAGAAAAGGCCTTGTATGTTCAAGATACTGATCTTTTAGCATGGGCGCGGTGGCCCACACCTGTAATCCCAGCGGCTCAGGAGGCAGAGGCAGGAGGATCGCAAGTTTGAGACCAGAGGCAGCCTGTGTAACTTATCGAGACCCTGTCTCAAAAAGTAAAAAATGGGCTGGGGGTGCAGCTCAGTGGCCCAGCACTTGCAGAGCATGCAAGCACGAGGCCCTGGGTCCAACCCTCAGTACCACAAAAAACAAAACAAAACAAACAAAAAAAACCCCTGATCTCTTAAGAAATATCCACAGAAAGAAAAAATATAGTTCGATTAAAAATATTTGAATGGCAGCAGCATCATAATACTTCACAGAGTAGTTTTGTTTTGTTTTTGGTGTGTGTAGATACAGTATTTCAGAATACTTGAAGACTAATAGTGAAGTTGTTGACCCACAGAGAGAAGATAACAAAATGCCACAAGTGTACAAACTTGAAACTATTGTACGTATAATCTTTCAGATTTTCTTGCCAAAATATTTGGTTTGAAAAGTAAACCCATTTGCAAATGAAAGACTCATGAAACTCACCTGAGAAGTAAGAGTCAGAGCTTATCTTGTTATTCTCAGTGACATTTACTGCCAAAGAAGCTTCGTTAGGAAGATCTTGTGGGGAGACCATTTCTGGCATCGTGGCGAGAAAATTAAATTTTGTTTTTCGAGAATTGGAGGCAACATACAGATTGTAAGAATAAGGCAAAGTTCCCTCGTTGTAGTTAAGAGAAACTCCTGGTCTAGTTTGAGAACAGAGACCAGACTGAAAGCAGCTGCAAGAAGAGTTATTGGAGGAGTGTCGCAGGCGCAGGGCGATGGCCAGAATCACAGCTAGTAGAAAGAGCACAGAGATCAAGACCAACGCCACCACTAGGTAAAACTGTAGCTCGGCTTGCGGGTCAGATGACGAAGAAAGGTCGCTGAGGTCTGGCAGTGCCTCCTGTAGCCTGTCAGCGAAGACCAGGTGCAGCATGGCGGTGGCTGAAAGAGGTGGCAGCCCACTGTCACGCACAGACACCAGAAGGCGCTGGTGAGTCGCATCCCTGTCACCCAAGGTGCGAGCCAAGCGCACCTCGCCCGTGCGCAGCCCCAGGCTGAACAGCCCGGGATCGCTGGCCTGTAGTATGTGATACGACAGCCAGGCATTGTGTCCAGAGTCAGCATCCACCGCCACCACTTTGGTGACCAGATAGCCTGGCTCCGCGGCGCGCGGTACCGTGTCGAACAGCGCAGAGCTGTCGGGCCCCGGAGCGGGGTACAGCACCCGTGGCGCGTTGTCGTTGCGGTCTTCCACCAGCACGTGCAGGCTCACGTTGGCGCTGAGCGCGGGCGAGCCCTGGTCGCGGGCCTGCAGCGTCAGCTCGAAGGAGCGCAGCTGTTCGTGGTCGAAGGCGCGCTGCGCGAACAGCACACCGCTCTGCTCCCTCATAGACACGTAGGACGACAGCACTCTCGGCTCCAGATCGCTGGCCACGATGGAGTAGGAGACCTGGCCATTGGGACCCAGATCCAGGTCAGAGGCCCTAACTTGTGCAATGGAAGAACCTGGAGGGTTGTTCTCAGCCACGTGGACCACATAGGAGCCCTGCTGGAAAACTGGAGCGTTGTCATTGACGTCGCCAATGTGTAGGGTGACACTTGTGCTGGAGGAGAGGGGCAGTTTGCCTCTGTCGGTGGCAATGATGGTGACATTGTATTCTGGGGTCTGCTTTCGGTCCAGGGTCCCATCTGTTACAAGTTTGTAGTAATTACTGGCAGAAGATTCAATTCTAAAAGGAACTTTTTCCTTTATGAGGCATGTGACCTCTCCGTTTTCTTCTGAATCTTTATCATGTGTTTTGAACAAAGCAATCACTGTCCCTGGTTCTGTGTCCTCCATTATGGAACTAGACACTGAAGTAAAAACCACTTCTGGGACATTGTCGTTCTCATCTAGAATTTCTAGTATAATTTTGCACTCAGTAGCCATGCCTCCACTGTCCTTGGCTTCTACGGTCATGGTATAACTGCTTCTAGTTTCAAAGTCTATAGGGTCTTTGGACTTAATTTCTCCATTTTGATGGTCTAGCATAAACTTATTTCTAACATTGTCTCCTAGTGATTTGAAGGAGTAGGTGATCTCTGCATTGACACCTTCATCCTGGTCCATGGCTGTCACCTTTACCACAGAGGTGCCTGGGGGCACGTTTTCTCTAAGGCTGACTTTGCACATATCCTGGCTGAACACTGGGGCATTATCATTGGCATCAATGACTTCGATGTGAATTTCAGCTGTGCCAGTTAGGGCCGGGTCTCCCCCATCTGCTGCTGTCAGTACCAGGAGATGGGAGCTCTGCTGTTCCCTGTCCAGGGGCTTCTCCAACACTAACTCTGGGGCATTCTTGCCCCTAGTCTTGTCCTTCTCCACCAGAGAGAAATGTTCATGAGAGCTGAGCTGGTAACTCTGGAGAGAGTGAAGTCCTACATCTGCATCTATAGCAGATTCCAGGCCAAATTGAGTGCCTGGAACTGCAAGTTCATTGATTTGTAAAACAATACTACCTTGGGGGAAATGTGGTGGATTATCATTTATATCTTCTATCACCACACTTATGTGAAAAACATTTAGAGGATTTTCTGCTACAATCTCTAAGGGCACAATACACTGAGGGTTTTGGGGGCAGAGCAACTCCCAATCTATTCTGTCACTCACAAGTATGTTCCCATTCTCAGTGTTCACAGTAAAGTATTGTTTCTCTGCACTAACTCTGAGGTTTCGAGTCAGTAAATCCCAAACATGCAGCCCCAGGTCCTCAGTGAGATTCCCTACCACCGAGCCCCTTGCCATTTCTTCTGGAATAGAATAGCAGATCTGCTCTGAAAGCCCCGTGCATAACAAAGGCAGCAGGAAGGGAAAGAGTACTTGCCACCATGGAGTCCTGCTCCATTGCTTTGTGCTATATCCCATTCTTCTCTGGCGCTGTTTTAACTTCCGATGTTAAGAGAAGGTGCTTCACAAATTTCTTTAAAAATGTTTACTCCCACCTCATAGAAAACCCAATGCTTCCAGTTTGAAAGTATCCCGAGCCCTAATCAGCTTTGCCAAGTAGAAAACCCTGGA
>VMDO01000238.1:316608-363770 GCA_007922755.1 Pedetes capensis | reverse complement strand
CCCTTCTCTCTCTTTTCTTTTCTTTATTTTCTTTCCTTCTTGTACTTGGGGGCTGAATGCAGGACCTCACACATCCTTGGCATATACTCTGACACGGAGCCGCACCCTCAGCTCCCCCCACCTTTTTTTTTTTTTTTTCCCAGTACTGGGGGTTGAACCCAGGGCCTCGCACCTGCATGTTTTGCAAGTGCTGGACCACTGAGCTGCGTCCCCCGGCCCATTTTTTTTACTTTTTGAGACAGAGTCTTGTTAAGTTACGCAGACTACCTCTGGTCTCCAACTTGTGATCCTCCCCCCTCCGCTTCCCGAGCTGCTGAGCTGCTGGGATTACAGGTGTGTGTGCCATCTCGCCTGGCTTTTTTTTTTTTTTTTTTTTTAATTGAGACAAGGTCTTGCTAAGTGTGCAGGCTGCCTCTGGCCTCAAACCTACAATTCTCCTGCCTCCAAGTTGCTAGGATTTCAGGCATGTGCCACCACGCCCAGCTTCCAGCCCATTCTTTATTTTATTTCTTTTATTTTTGAGACAGGGTCTTGCTAAATTATTCAGGCTGTCTCTGGCCTTAAATTTGAGATCCTCCTGCCTTAGCCTCTCCAGTTGCTGGGATTAGAGGTGTGTGCTATAGTACTTGACAAAACCTGGATTTTTTGACTCTATCTAGTATCTTGTAGAAGTCTAAGTGTTATATAGTTATTAGATATATAAATCTAAAGGATGTTTTTTTTTTTCCTTCTTCTTCAAACAATTGGGTAGACTATGTCCTGGAACCTGAAGATCTTCCTCAATTTTCCTTTGTAGTGAATCTTTTCAGGGGTTATCCATGAATCCCCTTAAAGCTATGTACATCTTGATGATCTATTTCCTATATATTTTCCATCAGATGGGTTTTTAATCTCTCCAGAAGATTAAGAATGACTGTCTTATCTTCTTAAACGTTGTTTTAGTCTCAGCAAATAACCAAATTACCTATTCTACAGAGAAAATAAAAATCTTATGTGTGAATTCTTTCAGTTTCCTGTGCATCATTAAAAAACATCAAAACCAGGTGTGTTGGCAAATGCCTGCAATGCCAGCACCTGGGAGGCTGAGGCAGAAGGATGGAGAGTTCAGGGGCAGCCTAGGCTACATAGTGAGAACCTGTCTCCAAAAAACCAAAAGCAAACAAAACAAAATTTAAAAAGCAACAGTCTTTAGAGTATTCTACATATCAAAAATTAACTGAAGCTGGGCGTGGTGGTGCATGCCGCTTGGGAGGCGGAGCCAGGAGGATCACAAGTTTGAGACCAGAGGAAGTCTGCGAAACTTAGCGAGACCCTGTCTCAGAAAGTGAAGAAAAAAATAAAAGGGCTGGGGGTGCAGCTCAGTGGTCCAGCACTTGCAAAGCATGCAGGCGTGAGGCCCCGGGATCAACCCCCAGTATCACACACCAAAAAAAAAAAAAAAAAAAAAAAAATTAACTGAATATTTTTGGCAGTCCTGTGAGAATTCTTTTTCTCCAGTTTAGAGGAAAAAAACAAACATATGGAAAAGTAAATATAAAACTTGCCCCAGATTATATGGTTGTATGTTAGGAAGAACCATGATTCATATGCAGGCAGTCTTGACCTTAGACCCAGTGCTTCTCCAGATTTGACTCTCTTAGTCATTTTTCTCCCTTATCTCTGGAGAAGCTCTGTTTTTCCTTTTGCCAAACTTTTGTTCTCTATCTTATTCTTCCAGATCCTTGCTCTCTAGTAATTGTTTCTGCTTTTATAGTTCCAGTGTCTTCTGTACCAACTCCTCTCAACATCCAAATTTATCCACGGTTTTCTCCCATCCTAAAAGAACAAACAGAAAAATAATTTTTCCTCCTTGGTGCTGGGGATGATCCCAGGGAATCGTGCATACTAGGCAAGCAAAATAATTTTTTAAACCTTCTATCCCCCTCTAGAGCTACTTCTTTCCTATTTTTTTTTATCCATGTCATCTTTGACATCTCGGTTCTAAATTGTTTTTCTCTTTCTTTCTTTCTTCTTTTTTTGCAGTACTGGGGGTTGAACCCAGGGCCTCATGCCTGCATGCTTTGCCTGTGCTGGACCACTGAGCTGTGCCCCCAGCCCTTTTTTTTTTTTTTTTTTTACTTTTTTGAGACAGGGTCTCACTAAATTACGCAGACTGCCTCTGGTCTCGAACTTGCAATCTCCCACCTCCGCCTCCCAAGCTGCTGGGATTACAGGTGTGTGCCACCACACCCAGCCCCTCTTTTTTTTTTTTTTTTTTTTAAATGTGGTACTTAGGGGTTGAACCTAGGGCCTTATACATGCTTTGTAAGTGCTCTACCACTGGGCTGCATGCCTAGCACATTTTTTATTTTTTATCTTGAGACGGGGTCTTGCTAAGTAATGCAGGCTACCTCTGGCCTCGAACCTGCAGTCCTCCTGCCTCTGCCTCCCGAATCGCTGGGATTATAGGCATGCAATACCATGCCCGGCTAGTCTTAAAATTCTAGGACTATTCACTCTATTGGAAGTTTTTGGTAAGGTCACTAATAGTTACTTGCCAAATTCAATAGATAACTTAGCTTTTAAACTTTTGTTACACTTCGTGTAATTATCACTCATTTTTCTTAGTTTTTGATAAACTCCTTTCTTTTCCTTTCTGGTACCTAGTGTTTCCCAACTTTATTTGAACCTTTGTGTGTGTATGTGGTGTGTGTGTGTGGGGGGGTGGTGCTGGGGTTCAAACCAGGGCCTGTGTATGTTGGCCAGCCACTCTACCAGTCACTGAACTACATCCTCCAATCTAGAATACTTTCCGAAACTGGTATTGGTATAATACAAGTAATATTCCTGAAATAATGCACACTAGTATTAAAATTGTTAGGACACTGCTAGATGTGGTGGTTCATACATGTAGTCTCAAGCTTACTCAAAGCTGAGACAGGCAGATGCCTTGAGCCAGGAGTTTGAAGCCATCCTTGTCTCAGAAAACAAAACAAAAACCACACAAATGATCTGAGATAAATGAACTAAAATATATAATTAAAATATAAGGGGCTGAAGATGTAGCTTAATGATCGAATGCTTGCCTAGCATTTGCAGAGGGCCCTGGGTTCAATCTCCAGCACAAAAACAAACTAAAAACACCGCAGTGTTGTTACTTTAGTTGGCTGGAGTAGTGTATGCCTGTAATCCTAGCACTTGGGGAAACTGAGGCAGGAAGATCTTGGGTTTGACACCAGCCTGGGATATATAGTAAGACCCTCTATGTGGGGCGCGCGCCTCCCAGTCCGGCCTGGATGTTCGGACAGGCGGTGCCGCCACGCACACAGATACTAAACACAATTCACTTGGGACCCTTGGGTGAAGGGCTCGGACTCCTGCAGTCGTCAGAACACTGGCAGAGATGGGAGAAAGGAAAAGCCTTGGGCGCTTTTGCTTTCCAGGGGCAAACGCCCATATTGGTGGTCTCCGTAGTCACGAGGAGACAGTTCTTGCTTCTTGCTTCCTTGGTGAGCAGACGGAGAGCGAGTTCTTTCCTTGTTGCTGGTCGTGGCGGGAGAGCCTTCTTTCCTCAACGAAGGTCCTGGGGAGAGAGTGGGAAAGCTGTTTCCTCATCCAGGTTCTGGGCGAGAATTGGGTCTTTCCTTGTTGGTGGTCAAAGGTCCAGGCGAAAAAGGATTGAGCTCCAGCAGTGCAGCTCCTTATATAGCTCACTCACGGAATGGCCTGAGCCAATCAGCTTTGAGTCCAATTGTCCAATCAGGTTCGAGGGATTTGTGAAGGTTTTTGTAGAAACGTCCAACCAAGTTACTTTCATTTTCCCTAGCTTTAGCCGTTTTCTCCGTTTTGGGGTTTTTGCCAATTTCCTCCCAATTTCTCCCTACACCTGTTTCTGAAAATACAAACAAAACAAAACAAAAAACTAAAATTTAATCTCACATGCAAAAAATTAAAGAAATTATTAAATTATTAAAGATAGAACCAAGAAAACATCTTTCATATTCATGTTATTATAAAGTAGCAAACACTTTTTAAAGAATAGTATTTTTTGGAAAGCCAGGCATGGTGCGCATGCTTGTGATCCCAGGCCTTGTGAGGCTGAGGCGGGGTTATCCCAAAGTTTGAGGCTAGCATGGGTTACATAGTGAGACCCTGTCATACACACACACACACACACACACACACACACACACACACACACAATGTTTTGGAGGGTCTGAAAGCTCAGTGGCAGAGTGCTTGCCTAATCTTGTATGAGGACCTGGTTTAATCCCCAACATAGCAAAAAAAATTTTTTTGACACAATAAAAGTGATCCTCATCAGGTACTGCTTAATGTGTTATTCTATATAGTTTTTACAGTGTAATATGAAAATTTGTTTCAAACAGATACATTGTAGCAAGAGAAAGAATACACACTGCATATTTTACAATATTGTTTGCAATATTTAGGCAGTTTGTCTTCTGCCAACATTATTAATTGTCCCATGGTGGACAAGTCACCTAATTTTTCTAAAAAATAGAGGATAGCTATACTTTGCTAATATTTATTTAAAAATAATTGGACTTCTTGGGCTTAAGAATCAAAGGACTCTGCTTTCCATTTGAAACTTTTATTCTAGCTATAGGTCTGTGGGAAATGGTTTAGTACATGAGAAATAGTTAATATATAGCCTGGTTTGATTAAGTAATTTCTCAAATATACATTTAATTAATGATAGGAAACTGGATAGATCACTGATTATGAAATAGCCTAATGCTGGTGTTCAAATGCTGTTTGTGTGTCTGAACACAAATGGAAAATCACATTTGGGCATCACTTTTTTTGTAGTAGTGGAGGTTGCACTCAGAGCTAGCACATGCTAGGCAATTGGTCTACCACTGAGCCACACCCCCTTCCCTTTTTAAAATTTTTTATTTTGAGATAAGGTCTTGCTTAGTTGCGCAGGTTGCTTCTGGCCTTGAGCTCATGATCCTCTCACCTCAACCTCCTGAGTTGCCACAGACTTTTTGATGTGCAGATTTCTTGGAGCAGACTGATCCTTTAAAACTGCAAAAATATGTAATATTATTTAAAAGTATACTAAAAGTGGATAAATTTAGAACAAAAAATGTTACCATCCTTATTTTGATACATGTTGTTGTTGTTGAGTGTTATCAAATCAGGCCCAACTCATAGGGATCCTGTGTATGACAGAACAAAGCACTACTTGACAGGGTGCCATGCACACAATCTTTTTAATGCTTACTCTCATTGTTGCAGTCACTGTGTCAGTCCATCTAGTAAAGAGTCTTACTTCTTTTCATTGACCCACCACTCTCCCAAACATGATGTCCTTCTTCAGGGAGTGGTTCCACCTGACAATAAGTCCAAAATACGTAAGATGCAGTCTAGCCATCCTAGCTTCCATGGTGCACTCTGGTTGTACTTGTAGGATGGATCTTTTGGTTCTTTTGGCAGTCCATGGTATATTCAATATTTTTCTCCAGCACCATAATTTAAAAGCATCAATTCTTCTGTCTCCCTAATTCGTTGTCCAGCTTTCACAATCATATGATGCAACCGAAATTGCCATGGTATAAATCAGGCTATGAT
Source organism: Pedetes capensis (assembly GCA_007922755.1). NCBI lineage: Eukaryota > Metazoa > Chordata > Mammalia > Rodentia > Pedetidae > Pedetes > Pedetes capensis. The sequence continues at coordinate 358,196 of VMDO01000238.1, read as the reverse complement.
ACATATTATTATAATGGGAAGTACTGCCATAATTGAAACAATTCTAGTTGGTTCTTTTCAGAATCTTTTTTTTTTTTTTTTTTGTCTTTGTAAGTGCTTTCCCTTACACAAAGAATGGCCAGGCGCTATGGCACACACCTATAATCCCAGCAACTCAGGAGGCTGAGGCAGGAGGACCCTGAGGTCAAGTCCAGAGGTAGCTTGCACAACTTAGCAAGACCCTTTCTCAAAAATGAAAAATAAGAAAAGGGACTGGGGGTGCAGCTCAGTGGTAGATCACTTACCTAGCATGCTTGGGATCCTGGGTTTAACTCCCCCAGTACTGCAGGGGGAAAAAAAAGAAAAATACCTTTTTATTTTTACCCTACTTTATCTCCTTCTAAATTTTTTGTATTCATACTTGGAGACCCAACAGAAATGACTTCTGGGAAGCCTTCCTCTGGCATATAGGTAGTCAACGTTTTACTATGGAATTGTGTGTTAATATGTAGACATAATTAGTTATTACCCACTCTAGATTGAACTCCCCTGGGTAATGTCCTTGTCTTTTTTTTTTTTTTTTTTTTTTTTGCGGTACTGGGGGTTGAACCCAGGGCCTCGTGCTTGGATGCTCTGCAAGTTCTGGACCACTGAGCTGCAACCCCAGCCCACTTTTTTACTTATTGAGGCAGGGTCTTGCTAAGTTACGCACACTGCCTCTGGTCTTGAACTTGGGATCATCCTGCCTCCACCTCCTGAGCCGCTGAGATTATAGGCGTGAGCCACTGTGCCCGGCTCTGTCTCATTTTTGTATTCCCAGTACCTGATGCATGATAGGTTTTCAGGTTTTGTCAGCAACGTTCAGTGGATTCTAGGATCAAGTGATGTGATAGAAGAAAATAGGAAGAAGCCAAATATGGTACACATTTGTAATCCCAGCACTTGGAAGTTGAGGCAGGAGGATCATGAGTTCAAGAAAAGCCTGGGGCACATAGTGGTGCTCATGCCAGCCTAGGATACAGAGAGCGATTTTGGAGCAACATATCTACTGAGCCACCACACCCTGCTTCTGAAGGGCTTATGTCATATAAAAATTTTGAAAATAAGAGCTTTTTTTTTGTAACAGAAAAGTTGCAAATACAGTACAAAGGGCATTCTTTTTCATTAGCCATTTCAGAGATAGCTGCCAACATGATGCCACATCTATCCCCCCCACCTTTTTTTTTTTGTGGTGCTGAGGATTGAATCCAGGGCCTCATGTGTGCTAGATAAGTAGCCTATCACTGAAATATATCCCCAACCCAGTGTTTGTGTGTGTGTGTGTATTTTGTTTTTTGAGACAGTCTCTCTCACTCTGTAGCCAAGGCTGGCCTAGAACTTGCTATATAGCCCCTAGTATCCTAAAATTTGTGGCAGTCCTCCTGCCTCAGCCCCCTGAGTGCTAAGATTATAGGCGTGCACAACCATGCCTGGCTCCAATGTATATTTTCTATAAACAAGAACATTCTGCTTTATAATCATAGCCATCAAAATTGGGAAATTTCTTTTGATACCTTACTGTCATCTAATCCCCATTCAAGTTTTGACAACTGTCACATTTTTTTTGTTGTTGTTGTTGTTGTTTTGTTTTGTGGTACTGGGTGGTTAAATCCAGTGCCCTCACACATGCTTTGCAAGCACTCTACCACTGAGCTTTGCTCTCAGCCCAGTTTTTACTTTTTATTTTGAGTCAGGGTCTCACTAAGTTATGCAGGGTTGCCTCTGGCCTCAAACTTGGGATCCTCCTGCCTCAGCCTTTCAAGAGTTGGAATTATAAGTATACATCACCACACCCAGCTGACTCTTGATACTTTTTAAGATTACAGTCCAGGTCTAGGAGTATAGCTAAGTGGTAAAGTGCTTGCCTAGCATGGGGAGGGCCCTGGGTTCCATCCCCATCACCATACGCATACATACAAAATTACACTCCGGCTATTTTATAGAACATCCTTCAGTTTGGGTTTTTTGCATATTACCTTGTGTTAGATTTATGTATCTATGGCAGGAATGTTACAGAAGCTCAGTGCTGTATGTCTCCTTTGCACCTATTAGGTGGTGTGTGATTTGGTTGGTTTCATTGTATCACTTTGACCTATTACAGAGAATTACTTCTATCCTTAATGAAGGTGATGTCTGCCACTGTGTTGTTGTTGTTGTTGTTAGGTGCTGTCGAGTCGGTATCCGACTCATAGCGACCCTTATAGGGTTTTCAATGGCTGACTGTTTCGGGATTACCTTGGGAGTGGATTGCCAGGCCCTTCTCCCATTTTTGTGGTGCTGGGAATTGAACTCGGAACCTCAGAGACTGCAGTGCAGCGCTCTACCAATTGAGCTAAATCCCAGCCCGTCTGCCACTATAGAGTTGGTCTTTTCCTCCTTGTAATGTGTGGGGCACCCTCCTCCCTGATCTGGCCTGGATGTTCAGATGGGAGGTGCGGACACGCACACAGATAACTAAACACAACTCACTTGGGACCCTCAGGTGAGGGGTACAGACTCTTGGGGCTCTCAGTAGTGCTGCAAGAGGGGAGAAAGGAAAAGCATCAGGCGCTTTTGCCTTGCGGGGACAAACACAGCTCTTATTGCCTCTCAGCACTGACAAGGGCAGAGAGGAACCCAAACAAGTGCACAGCTGTAACAAGTGCTAGCAGCCTAAGTTCTGCAGCTCTGTTGCTGCCTCAGAGGCAGAGGCGGCTCTTCTGCCTCTGGTGCTGGGACTGCAGACTGTCCTCAGCTTCCCCCTCTTGGCGCTGAGTCCAAGAGGCTTTCCTTAGCTCCCTCTTTCCTTTAGAGTGCCCTCTAAGTTGTCCTGGTCTCGGTGGTCACGAGGAGAGATGCTTCCATGTTGCTGGTCAAATCCAGAGAGAGTGTTCTTAGTTGGTGCTCAGACTGAGAGAGAGAGAGCTGCTGCAGTGCAACTGGTTATATGGCTTGCCTCCAAATGGCCTGAGCCAATCAGCTTTGAGTCCTTTGTTTTCCAATTGTCCAATCAGGTTGGGGGATTTATGAAAGGTTTTTGTACAAATGTCCAATCAAGTTACTTTCACTTTCCCTAGATTTCTAATTTGCAAATCAGATCTTCAAAAGCCCTTTTCCCAGTTTTGGGGTTTTTCCAATTTCTTCCCAATTTCTCCCTACAGTAATGAATATGTAACTTATTTGGAAATATTGTGAGAATGTTACTGGGGCTTGTATTGATCCTCCCGCTTCAGCCTCCTAAGTGCTGGGATTTTAGGCATGTGCCATCACACATGGCTTTTAAAACTTATAGAATGCAGGTGCTCCCCTCTACCCCGCAGTACTCAGGGGATGGTTTCAGGACCTTGAACATGCTAGGCAAATAAATACTCTACACTGAGCTACACCCCAGCCGGTCCCCACCTCCTGCAAATATTTTTTTTCCTTCTTCGGAGACAAGGTCTTGCTAAGTTACAAGGCTGTTTGTGGTCTTAAACTCAAGATCGTCCTGCCTCAGCGTCTTGAGTCACTGGGATTATAGGCGTGTATCATAGCATCAGCCAAAAGCAACAATGTCTTTTATAATCTAATATCAAAAATGACATACCATTTCTTCTGCCATATTCTGTTTGTCTCACTGATACAATATGGGAGAGTGGACTACACAAGGATGTGAATAGTGGGAAGCAAAGACCATTGGGAATCCTCTTAGAGTCTGGCTACCACATTGGTCTTCAAAATGTTTATCTTAATTTTTAGGGTTGGGGATTTAGCTCAGTGGTAGTGTACTTGCCTAGAATGTGCAAGGCTCTGGGTTTAATTTTCAGCGCTCCTCCAAAAATTATGTTTCTGTGGACTCATGAGTTCTTATTTTATTCAAGTAGGTTATAATTATGGGAGAAGGATATGGCAATCCACTCCTGAGGCAATCCCAAAACAATCAGCCATTGAAAACCCTGTGAGGGTCACTATGAGTCGGACATGACTTGATGGCACCAAACAACAACAACAAGGTTATAATTATTCATTCACTTATTAATTAATTAATTTATTTATTTATTTATTTATTTATTTTGAGAAGGAGTTCTTGCTGTATTGAACAGGCTGGTTTTGAATTTTGAAACTCAGATGATGCGCCTGTTAAGCTAGCTGCCACCCCTACTGCTGGGGTGACAGGCACTGCTACCCTGCCTGGTCTATAAGGTTTTTTTCATGTCCCCCTTCCCCATCCCCAGCTCTGGGGATCTGAGCTCAGCACCACCTCACATATGCTAGACAAGTGCTCTATCACTAAGATTCATCACCATTCCCTCAACCCAAATCTTAAGCTGAGTAGTGAGCATACAAGTATTGGTCATATTAGTGTCTGAAACATTTTTATAGGGGTTGTTCAGTGATGGAGCACTTGTTTAGTGTGCCCAAGGCCCTGGGTTCTCTCCTTAGCACTATGGACAAAGATTCAGACTTGGCTAATTTAACTTTTCCATTTATAGTTTAGCAAGGAGCAGTGGCCTCTATTGGAAATGTATCAGTTTGGAATCATTACACTTTTTTTTTTTTTTTTTTTTTTTTTTTTTTTTTTTTTTTTTTTTTTTTTTTTAGGTACTGGGGGTTGATCCCGGGGCCTCACGCCTCCATGCTTTGCAAGTGCTGGACCACTGAGCTGCACCCCCAGCCCTTTTATTTTTTTTCTCTACTTTCTGAGACAGGGTCTCACTAAGTTACGTAGAGTTCCTCTGGTCTCGAACTTTGATCCTCCTGGCTCTGCCTCCCAAGCCGCTGGGATTACAGGCGTGCGCCACCACGCCCAGCTGGAATCGTTACACATTTAAAAATGTTCATGTTTTGTCTAAAGCTGTGGTATTTGCCTGTTATCCTAGCTCTCAGAAGGCTGAGGCAGGAGGATCTGGAGTGACGCTACTCTGGGCTACACAATGAGACACAATGTCAAAACAAAACAAAGCAAAAAACCCCTTCATGTTCTGAAAAGGGTGCATTGTAGATGATGGGAATTACTTCTGGACCTTTCGTATTTCATCTGTTGCATCAAGGCAATAATATGTCATCACTAAATTTAGTGGTAAGCCAGATTTCTGTCTCTCAAGAGGATATCTATGTCTTTAAGCACTGTGATTTACTTTTGTTGACTAGAAAGAATAAAACCCACTTTTAAAGTGTTGAGCTTACCAAGAGTACATCATACATATTTGTGGGCCCTTTTTAAAATTAACAGCCATATATTTAGTATATTCATAAAGGTCAACTTGAAACCATTTTCCAAATATTTAAAACACTGATTAAGTTGACTTAAAAGTAAAAAATTTAAGGCAGGCATTGTGGCATATGCCAGTAATCCCAGAATGTGGAAGACTGTGGCAAGAGGATCATGAATTCAAGGCCATCTGCATAATGAGACCCGGTTTCAAAAGAAAAGAAAAGAAAAATATTTTAATTTCTTTTTAAGAGTGAAATAGTTATCCCATTTTATTTTCGTTACTGTAGGACAAATCTCTACTAAATAAAATGTGTTTTACTTAACAGTGGCAGTAATAAAAACATGTTTATGCGGTAATTTTTTAATATTAACTTATTTATTATGCAGTACTAGGGGACTGAACCCAGGACCTCATGCATACTTTGCAATTGCTCTACCACTGAGATACACTCCTTGCCCTTTTTAAATTTTTTATCTTGAGATAGGGTCTCGCTAAGTTATGCTTACTGTCTCTGGCTTCGAACTTGCTATCTTCCTGCCTCTGCTTCCTGAGTCTCTGGGATTACAAGTGTAAGCCACTATGCCTGGCTGTAAATCTTATTTTGGTTCTTTTTGTTGAGCCTATAGTTTTTTATTAGTATTTTACTTATACATGTTGAACTTATAATTTGATATGGATACTAAGTTATGTAGGATAATAGCCAGGTGTGGTGGTACTTGCTTGTAATCCCTAGTACTCATGAGTGCTGAGGCAAGAGGATTCAAGGCTGCTCAAGGCTGTTCTGGGCTACATGGTGAGACTCTGCCTCAGAAAAAAGAAAGAAAAAGAGGTCAGCCTGGCACAGTTGCGCACGCCTGCCATCCCAGTGACTTCGGAGGCAGAGGCAGGAGGATTGCAAATTCGAGACCAGAGGCAGTCAGTGTAATTTAGGGAAACCCTGTCTCAAAAAGTTTAAAAAAAAAAAAAAAGGACTGGAGGTGCAGGTCGGTGGTACAGCATTTGTAAAGCATGCAATCGCAGGGCCCTGGGTTCAACCCACAGTACTGGAAAGAAAAATAAATAAAGGGGGGGGGAGAAAAAGAAAAAGTGGTCACAAAAGAAAAAGGTCACATGCAGCTTTTGTTTTTTTCTCATTCCAGTGCAGACTTTTCTACTTTGCTTTTAGTTTCATTTCCGCATATTTTCTATTAAATCTAAATTTATTTTTGCAATACTGAGACTTGAATCTAGGGCCTCACACATTCTAGGGAAATACTCTGCCACTGAGGTGCACCCCAGCATCCCCTCACTGGCTTTTACAGTACTAGGGAGTTGAAACCAGGACCTCACACATTTTTTACAAGTGTGTTACCATTGGGCTGCACTCCAAGCCCATTTTGTATTCTTTTATTTTGAGACAGGTCTTGCTAAGTTACACAGGCTGCCTCTGGCATCCAACGCGCAATCTTGCTGCCTTAGCCTCCCAAGTCGCCAGGATTATAGGTGTGCGCCAACACCCAGCTTTGAAATTTTTTCTTTATTCTTTTTTCCCTTTATTGATAAATGTTGGTGGGGTGCAGAGTAATATAGCATTTGCTTTTTTCGTTGTTGTTGTTGTTGTTAGGTGCCATCGAGTCGACATCCGACTCATAGCGACCCTCAGGATTTTCAATGGCTGACTGTTGGGATTGCCTTGGGAGTGGATTGCCAGGTCCTTCTCCCATTTTTGCGGTGCTGGGAATTGAACTCAGGACCTCAGAGACTGCAGCGCAGTGCTCTACCAACTGAGCTAAATCCCAGCCCCTGTTATGCAACTATTATATCACTTTTGGTTACACTTTCATGAACTTAAAAAGTTTGTAGAACCTCGATTAACAGGTGGTAAAACTTGCATGCATTTATGGGTTGTATTCCCCTATTTTTCCCAGGTATTCAAGAAGTTGCATCATTTACATTGAGATTATCCTCTCTCCCTTGATCTCTTTATATTGTTTCCCTTCCCTTTCCCACCTTCCACAACCTTCACTTCCCTTTGCTAGTCCCCTCCCTCCTGTCTACTCTGCTTAAAGTTTCCCTTTTTTGTTGTTAGTTGCTGTTGAGTTGCTGTCTGACTCATAGCGACTCTGTGTACAACAGAATGAAATACTCCCCAACACTGTGCCAAGCTCAATGCTATTATCAGTGTTTCTCTGCTATTCATAGGGTTTTCAGTGGCAGACTGTTTCAGGAGTGGGTTGCCAGGTCCTTCTCCCTAGCCTGTAGCACCTGGTATTCGCAGGTGGTCTCCCATCCAAGGACTAAGTAGGCTGACCCTGCTTAGCTTCTGAGATCAGGCTGGATCCATTGCCAGGGTATTCTGGCTTCAGACTTTCTCTTCTTAGCTAAGTTTAATTGTTCATTTTTATATATCTACTTATGTATAGTTTTTTCTTCCTTTAGGTAAGATTCAGCTTCCACATATAAGTGAGAACATAAGGTATTTCTCTTCTTGATCCTGTGCCTGTTCATTTAAGATGATATTCTCTAGTTCTATCCATTTTAGCCTGCAGCCGTAGCCCTGTGGCATCCGATCCCATCAGATCTCGGAAGCTAAGCAGGGTTGGGCCTGGTTAGTACCTGGATGGGAGACCGCCTGGGAACACCAGAAACTGTAGGCTTGGGAGAAGGACCTGGCAGCCCCCTCCCAAAAATCAATCTGCCATTGACAACAGCAGAGAAGCACTGACAACAGTGTTTCCCCTGTTGTACAGAGGGTCGCTATGAGTCAGATACTGACTTAACGGCACCTAACAACAACAACAACAACAACAACTATCCATTTTGCTGCAAATGAGATGATTTTGCTCTTTTTTATTGCTGAGTAATATTCCATTGTGTATATGTACCATAACTTTTTTTTTATCCATTCTTCTGTTGATGGGCATCTTGGTTGTTTCCATAGCCTTGCAATTGTGAAAAATGCAGCATTAAATATGGAGATGCAGGTGTATCTATGATATGATGACTTGGCTCCCTTTGGGTGTATTCCCAGTAGTGGTATAGCTGGGTCATATGGCAGTTCTATTTTTAGTTTTGAGGTATCTCTATATTGATTTCCAAAGTGGTTGAACCAATTTACAGTCCCACCAACAGTGTAAGAGGGTTCCTTTTTCTCCACATCCTCACCAGCATTTGTTGTTATTTGTTTTGCTTATCTTGGCCATTCTTACTGGAGTTAGGTGGAATCTCAGAGTTGTTTTGATTTGCATTTCCCTAATGGCTAGAGAGATTGAGCATTTTTCATGTGTTTCTTAGCCCTACGGACTTCTTCATTTGAGAACTGTCTGTTCATTTCTTTTACCTACTTGTGTATTGGGTTATTTGTTGTCTTGGGATTTGCTTTCTTGAGTTCCTTGTAAATTCTAGAAATTAGTCCTCTGTCAGAGGTATAGGATACAGAGATTTTCTCCCATTCAGTGGGCTCTTCCTTAACTCTGTTGCTTGTTTCCTTTGTTGTACAGAAGCTTTTGAATTTCATGTAATCCCATTTGTCAATTCTTGGTGCCATTTCCTGAGCAATTGGAGTCTTGTTAAAGAAATACTTTCCTATGTCTATGTGTTGGAGCATGCCTCCTATCTTTTCTTCTAGTAGTTTTAAGGTTTCTGATTTTATGTTGAGGTCTGTCATCCATTTTGAGTTGACTCTTGTGCAAATTGAGAGATACAGATCTATGTTCATTTTTCTGCAGATGGATATCCAATTTTTGCCAACATCATTTGTTGAAGAGGTTGTCTCTTCTCCATTGTGCATCCTTAGCCCCTTTGTCAAAGATCAGATGGCTGTAGTTGCATGGATGTATCTCTGGATCTTCAATTCTGTTCCATTGGTATCTTCAAGCCTATTTTTGTGCCAGTACCATGCTGTTTTTGCTACTATACCCCTGTAGTAGAGTTTAAAGTCAGGAATTGTGATCCTGCCTGCTCTGATTTTGCAGTGTAAGATTGTTTTGGCTATAGATGGTCTTTTGTGTTTCCATATGAATTTTTGGATTTTTTTCTATTTCTGCAAAGTCTGTCATAGGGATTTTATTGGGGGTTGCATTAAATCTGTAAATTGCATTTGGTAGTAGAGCCATTTTTACAATATTGATTCATCCAATCCATGAAGAGGGAAGGTCCTTCCATCTTCTAGTATTCTCTGTGATTTCTTTCTTTAATGTTTTGAAGTTTTCCTTGCAGAGATCTTCAGGGTCTTTGGTTAGATTGATTCCTAAATATTTAATTTTTGGTGAGCTATTGTGAAAGGGATTGTTATCTTAATTTCCTTCTTTTCCTGTTCACAAGTGGTGTAAAGGAAGCCTACGAATTTTTGAGTGTTAATTTTGTATCCAGCTACTTTGCTGAAGGAGTTAAGTCTAAGAGTTTTCTAACTTAATGTTTGGGGTCTTTTAGGTAAAGGATCATGTCGTTTATAAATAAGGATACTTTGACTTCTTTTTTTTTTTTTTTTTTTTCCCCCCCAACATTGGGGGTTGAACCCAGGGCCTGGTGATTGCATGCTTTGCAGGTGCTGCACCACTGAGCTGCATCTCCAGCCCATGTTTTTTTATTTTTTTGAGACAGAGTTTTGCTAAATTATGTATACTGTCTCTAGTAACGAACTTGTGATCCTCCTGCCTCTGCCTCCTGAGTTGATAGGATTACTGGCATGCACCACCACACCTAGCTAATTTGACCTCTTTTGCCTATCTATATCCCTTTTATTTCTTTCTCTTGTCTGATTGCTCTGGCTAGGATTTCTGATCACAGTGTCCAATGAGCTGGGAGAGAGTAGACATCCTTGTCTTGTTGCTGATCTTAGGGGAAATGGTTTCCCACTTAATATGATACTGGCTGTAGATCTATCATAAAATGGCCTTTATGATGTTGAGGTATTTCCCTATTATGCCCATCTTCTCTAGGGTTTTTATCATGAAAGGATATTACACTTTGTCAAAGGCCTTCTCAACATTGATTGAGATGATCATTTGATTTCTGTCTGTAAGTCTCTTGATATGTTGAATTACATTGATTGATTTTTATATGTTGAACCAGCCTTGGATTTGTGGAATGAAGCCTTGATCATGGTGACAGTCCTTTTTATATATTGCTGAACTCTGTTTGCCAGGATTTTGTTGAGAATTTTTGCATCAATGTTCATCAGGGAGATTGGTCTATAATTTTCTTTCTTTGAAGTATTGTTGCCTGGTTTTGGTATCAGGGTGATCGTGGTTCCATAGAATGTGTTTGGGAGTGCCTCTTCCTTTTCTACTTTATGAAATAGTTTGAGGAGAGTAGCTATTAATTCTTTGAATGTTTGATAGAATTCTACTGTGAACCCATCAGGATCTGGGCTTTTCTTTGTTGGGAGACTTATTCTTACCTTCTCTATTTTAGTGAATGTAATGGGTCTGTTTAGATTGCTTATGTCCTCTGGGCTTAATTTTGGTAATTCATATGTGTTAATGAACTTATTTCTTCTATATTTTCTTTTTTTGGGGAATGTAATTTCTCAAACTGTTCCCTGATGGTCTGCATTTCATTGGTATTAGTGGTTATGACCTTGTTCTCATCTCTAAACTTTTTAATTTGGGTTTTTTCTTTCTTTCTTTTGGTGAGATGGGGTAGGGGCATGTCTGTTTTATTTATTTTTTCAAAGAATCAGATCTTAGATTTATTCTTTGAATTGTTCTTTTGGATTCTAATTGAGATATTTCTGCCTTGATCTTTATAATTTCTGTTTGAGTGCTCCCTTTGGGATTGGCTTGTTGTTGGTCTTCTGATACCTTGAGATGTATCATTAAGTTATTTAATTTGGCCCTCGCTAACTTATTGATGAAGGTGCTCCTGGGGGAGTTCCCAGCCACTAATTGCACCACTGTCTAAATCTTGTGTCTTAGGCTTCCTAGACCGGTGGCTCTACTTCTTCACATGGTAAGCACTACCAGGCCCCAAACACACCTTATTCTAAACAAGCTTTCTTAGGTTCAGGAATCTAGCACCTCCAGCTGCTTTTCTCTGTCCCTTGAACTCATTACCTTTCATTTTCCCTCCTTCTAGCTTACAATTCCAGTGGTTCCAGAGGCCAGGGCAGCAACCATCTCTCCCTGATAAAAACAACAACAACAACAGAAACCCAAAAACCCATCACAGGCCTTGGGTCTGTAGTGGGTTGTGTCACCCTGTAGTGGGGCTGTGTCACCTGGCCTCTTCTCTTTAGAGTCCTGCAGACCTCTACTTTATCCACTTTGCCTCCCACTAGCTATGACCCTCTGAGAGGGCCCCAACACACCTTTCTTCCACTGCATGCCCTTGATGAATGCTTCGCTGTACCTTGCTCCAGCCACTTGCTGTCAGGGTTGGTCCCATTGTATCTCACTTCAGTCATGCACTTTCTGAAGGACTCTGTATCCTCCAAAACCCTTTTCCCTGGACCTGAGGATTATGGAGAGTTCCACATGCAGCTTTTTAAGCTTAAGAAATTGTTCAGACTTAGTACATCTTGAAGTAACAATATTTATTGGTATTGAGAAAGGAGCTGTCAGTTTTTAGGCCAGTCCAGGAAACTGATCTGTAATCTTAGAGCTTTAGGTATGGCCACCAGTTGCAGCACTCTTTTCTATGTAACTGGTAATTCAGTAATTTTGTAATTTTATTGTCTTCTAGAAGCTTCCGGTATGGTTGTTGATAAATACAAAACTTTTGTTTACTGATTGACTATATAGTTGACTTGTATATGTTTCCTTTCTGGAAAGTTAAAGTTTCTCTTTCTTCCTATCATTATGAAATTTCATAATGAATGATGGTATAGGTCATTTTTCATCTGTTCTGCTAGATATTTACATTGGTCTTTTCAACCCAAAAAATCAGTATCTTAAAGTTTAAGAAATTTCTTGAGCTATTTTATTTTGTTGGTTGTTTCATTAATTCCATTTTTTCTGTCCTCCCCTTTTAAAAACTTAATTGGAGGTTGGACTTCCTGAGTTGGTGCTCTACCTCCCCCATTTCTATCTATATGAGTTTGCGTATTCTGGGTGTTTCATGTAAATAAAATAATGCAATATATGGTCTTTTGTGGCTGGCTTCTTTCTTTTAGCATTAGTGTTTTCATCAATACTGTAGCATGTATTAGTACTTACTTGTTTTTTATTTATTTATTTATTTTTTGGCATGGTACTGGTTGACTGAACCCAGGGCCTCATACTTGCTTTGCAGGTGCTCAACCACTGAGCTGCAGCCCGAGTCTCTTGTTTATTTTTTATCTTGTGTCAGGGTCTCGCTATGTTATACAGGCAGCCTCTGTTCTCCAACTTGCCGTCCTCCTCCCTCTGCCTCCAGAGTTGCTGGGATTATAGCCATGCACCACCACACTTGGCTACTTATTCCTTTTTAGGGCTGAAAAATATTCTATTCTATGGCTATACTACATTTTCTTTTTTTTTGTTTGTTTTTTTGAGACAGTCTCACTCTGTAGCCCAGGCTGGTCTTGAACTCTTGGTCCTTGCCTTGGGCTCCTTAGGTCTGGGATTATTGGCCTGTGCCACGAAACCTGACTCCCATTTTGTTTTCATATTAATCAATTAATAGATATTTGAGTTGTTTCACCTTGTAGCTATTAAGAATAATGCTAATGTCAATTATGTGATCATAATAAAGTGGTCTAGTTTGAAAAAAGAAAGAATAATGCTGTGATGGGGGTGTGTCTCAGTGGTAGAAGGTTGTCTAGCATTCTTGAGGGTTGGGATTTAGCTCAGTTGGTAGAGCGCTGCTCTGCACTCCCTGAGGTCCCCGGTTCGATTCCCAGCACCACAAAAATGGGAGAAGGATGTGGCAATCCACTCCTGAGGCAATCCGGAAACAATCAGCCATTGAAAAACCCCATGAGGGTCACTATGAGTCAGACACGACTCCATGGCACCTAACAACAACGATAACAAAGCATTCTTGAGATCCTATGTTCTATCCCCAGCACTGGAGGTAGGGAGTTGGTCTGGTCTGAGGATGTAGCTCAGAGAAGTAGAATGTTTGCTTGCTTCTAGGATGCCCTGGGTTCAATCCTTAGTACCAAAAAAAATAATTACTGCTAGAAGCATTAATTTTGTGTGAACATGGTTTTATTCCTCTTGGATATATACCTAGCAATGGAATCTTTGGATCATACAACAATTGTATGTTTAACTTTTTATGAAACTGTTTCCCAAACTGACCATTTTCTATTCTCATTAGCTATTTATGAGGGTTTAAATTTTTCTGCCATTGCTTATTGTTATTCACCATTGCTTGTTACTTTGACTATGGTTTTAGTGATGAGTATTGTATTAGATACCTTTTGTGCTACTGTGACAAAATACCTGACAGAACAACTTACGGAGGAAGGATTTATTTTAACTCACAGTTTCAAAGGTTCAGTCCATGTTGGTGGGGAGAATATGGGAGGTGGTATGGAGGCTTCTCACATGACAGCAATAGGAAGCAGAGACTGACCACCAATCAGAGTAGTGGATTGGGCAAGTAAAACCTTTAAAGGACCACCTCCAATGACCTAGTTTGGCCAGGTAGGTCCCACCAAGTTCTAGTCTCCCAAACAGTGCCATCGCTGGAAACCAAGCATTCAGACAACCCTGGGAGCCATTTTATATTCAAACCATAACAGGCATTAAGTGATATCTTCTTGTCGTGATTTGCATTTTGCTAATGGCTAACAACATTGAGCATCTTTTCATGTACTGTTTGGCCACTCATGTCTTTGGAGAAGTGTTTATTCCCATCCTTGGCTTATTTATTAAAATGGTTTGGGGTTTTTGGCTTCGTTTGGTTTTTACCTTTCAGTGCTGAGGATGGAACCCAAAGCCTTGCACATGCTAGGCAGTGCCTTACCACTGACTTCCATCCCCAGCTGAGTTGTATCTTTTTATTGTTGAGTTGTAAAGGTTCTTTATATTTGTTTCTATATACTGTATACGAAACCCTTATCAGATACATTATAGTTGTCCCCAGTATCCATGATTTCACTTAACACTTTCCTCCATCAACTATCTGGAAATAGTAAATGGAAAACTACAGCTATAAACAATTCATAAGCTCTGCATGTGTGTGTGTACACATAGTACTGGGAGTTGAACCCAGATCCTTGCACATACTAGGCAAGTCCTCCACCACTGAGCTGCACTCACAAGCCCCACTATTATTATTAATACTATTATTATTGAAACAAAGGTATGGATTTTATTAGGTACATGCTTTTGAATAAGCACGGACAGTCAGAGAGAAAGTGAGGTGCATAAGAAAAGAATCAGTAAATGTCCAAGACATAGACACGGGTTGAGAGAGAGAGAGAAGGAGAATGAATTATTACTGTTGTTGTTTCTATTTATTTATTTGTTTGTTTGTTTGGAAACCAGGTCTTGTTAAGTTGTACAGGCTGCCTCTGGCCTTAAACTTGAGATCCTCCTGCCTCAGTTGTTGGGATTACAGGCATGCGTCACATCACCTGGCAATAATCCATAAATTTTAAATGGCATGCTGCTCTGAGTAGCATGATGAAATCCTTTGTTTTTGGACACAGGATCTTTCTGTGTAGCCCAGGGTGTCCTCAAACTTGAGGCCTCAGCTTCCCAAGTGCTGGGATTACAGGCCTGCACCACCACACCCAGCAAGCATGATGAAATCTTGCATTGTCCTGCTCTGTTTTGGTTGGGATGTGAATCATTTTGTCCTGTGCATCCATTTACATGCTATTTGTTGGTTGGTCAGGTTAAACTTACTGCCATATTGGTTATCAAGTTGAAGTATGTAGTGCTTCTGTTCAAGTAATAATGCTATATTTCATTCATCTCACTTCATCTCATCACATAGGCATTATGTCATTTAACATCATTGCAGAAAGAAACGAAACGTGCAATAATATATTTTGAGAGAAACTGCATTCACATGGTTTTCATTAAAGTATATTGCTGTAATTGTTCTATTATCATTCCTGTTAATTTCTTTTTAATCCCTCTCTCCTCTTCCTCTGTTCCTTCCTCCCTGCTCTCCTTCCCTTCCCTCCCCTTCCCTCCTTCCTACAAGGTCTTCCTATGTAGTCCAGGCTGGCCTTGGACTTGTGGCAATCCTCCTACCTCTGCCTTCCAAGTTCTGGGATTAAAGGTGTGGGCTACTACACCTGGCACTTGTTAATTTCTTATTGTGTCTGATTTATAAATTTAACTTTATTGTAGATATGTCTGCATAAGGAAAAACCTAGCATATATAGAGTTGTTTCTGTCCAAGCTTTCTGGCATTCATTGGGGGAGGTTGTTGTTGTTGTTGTTGTTCTTAGGTGCTGTCTAGTCAGTATCCGACTCATAGTGACCCTCATAGGGTTTTCAATGACAGACTGTTTCGGGATTGCCTTGGGATGGATTGCCAGGCCCTTCTCCCATTTTTGCGGTGCTGGGAATTGAACTCTGGACCTCAGAGACTGCAGCACAGTGCTCTACCAACTGAGCTAAATCCCAGCTTTTATTGGGGGTGGGGGCTACTGTATTTGCAAAACTCTCCCATTTTGTGGTTTGCCTTTTCACTTTCTTTGTGGACACACAGAAGTTACTATTTTTGATGAAGTCCAGTTTATCTTTTGTCTTGTGCTTTTGGTGTCATATATTATAAGCTATTGCTTAAGTAATAAAGTTTTATACCTGTTTCCTTCTAAGAGTTTTACAGTGTTATTTATTTATTTATTTATTTATTTTGCGGTACTGGGGGTTGAACCCAGGGCCTTGTACTTGCATGCTCTGCAAGTGCTGGACCACTGAGCTGCACCCTCAGCCCTTTTTTTTTTTTTTTACTTTTTGAGACAGGGTGTCACTAAATTACACAGACTGCCTCTGGTCTTGAACCTGCAATCCTCCTGCCTCTGCCTCCCCAGCCGCTGGGATTATAGGTGTGTGCCACCACACCCAGCTCTTATAGTCTTAATTCTTAAATTTAGTTGATTCCTATGCTTCCTTGTGGGTTTGTTTGTTTGTTTGTTTGTTTTCCATACTGGGGATGGAACTAGGAATGCTAGGCAAGTGCTGTATCACTGAGTATATACCTAGCCCCTCAGTGTTTTTTATTGTGGTAAAATACATATAAAACTTAACCATCTTAACTATTTTAAAGTGTACAGCAGTATTTAGTATATTCATACTGCTATTTAACTATTACCACCATCCATTTCTAGAACTCTCTATCTTTTAGAATTGAAATTTTATACCCATTAAAGTAACTAACATTCCCTATCCTTTCTGTCCTCTAGCTCCTGACAACTATCATTCTTCTTTCTGTCTTATTTGGGGTTTGTTGGTGCTGAGGATTGAACCCAGGGCCTATTAAATGCAGAGCATGTACTCTTATCACAGAACTACATACCCAGACCTTGCTCTCCTTTTTTTTTTTTTTTTTTTTTTTGAGACAGGATTTTGCTGTGTGGCTGAGGCTGGTCTCAAATACCTCCCAGGTGCTGGGATTATAGGTTTGCCCTGCTTTAACCCCTTTCTATGTCTGTGGTGTGACTATTCTAGGTACCTCATGTAAATGGCACTATTAGCTGGACTGGACTTGATAGCACCTAATAACAATGTATAAACAAAATCATACATTATTTGTCTTTTTGTGACTGGCTTATTTTACTTAGCATTATGTTCTCAAGGTTCATCCAAGTTGATGTCAGAATTTCCTTCCTTTTAAAGGCTGAATAATCTACCATTGTATGTATCTTATATATATATTTTTTGATTATCCATTCATCCTTTGGTCTGCACCCGTGGCACCCTGGCATTTGATCCTGTCTGATCTTGGAAGTTAAGCAGGGTTGGCCTGGTTAGTCCTTGGATGGGAGACTACCTGGGAATACCAGGTGATGCAGGCTAGGGAGAAGGACCTGGCAATCCACTCCTAAAACAGTCCGTCATTGAAAACCCTATGACTAGCGGAGAGTACTCACAATGGTGCTGGGCATGACGAGGTGCTGGGGAATGTTTCATTCTTTTCTACACAGGGTCGCTATGAGTCAGACCAGACTTGATGGCACCTAACAACAACAACATTTATCCTTTGATAGATACTTGAGTTGCTTCCCTGCTTTAGTTATTGTGATAAGGCTGTTATGAACATCGATGTACATTCATCTCTTTCAGATCCTGCTTTCAGGTTGGGTTTTGGTTCCCCCCCCTTTGTGTGTGTGTGTGGTGTGTGTGTGTGTGTGTGTGTGTGTGTGTGTGTGTGTGGTACTGGGGATCAAACTCAGGGCCTCAGTCATGCAAGGGAAGCTTTCTCTCACTGAGTTATACCCCTTAGCCCCTGTATTTAATTTTTTGAGGACCTACAATGCTATTTTCTACAGTGATTGTACCATTTTACACTCTCACGAATAGTGCACAAGGGTTCTACTTTTCTCTACATCTTTGATAACATTTGTTTTCTGTTTTTTGATAGTAGCCATACCAGTGGATGTGAGGTGACAAGCTTTGGTTTATTTGAAGTTAAGTTTTATATATAATGTGAGGTAGAAGTCCAAGTTCATTTTTCTGCATGTGAATATCCAGTTTTTTGGGGACTACTTGTTGAAAAGACTATTCTGTCCTCCACTGAATTGTTTGACAGTCTTGTTGAAATCCAATCAACTATAGACATACGAGTTTATTTCTGTACTTTCAGTTTTATTTTGTTGATCTCTGTGCATATAGTTATTGCAGTATTGTTGATCTCTGGGTATACACTTACACCGGTACCATACAGTCTTAAATACTGTAGTTTGGTGGATTAAGTCTTGAAATCCAGATATGAGTCTTCCAGCTTTGTTTTTTTTTTTTTTTTTTTTTTTTTTTTTTTTTTTTTTTTTTTTTTTTTTTTTTTTTTTTTTTTTTTTTTTTTTTTTTTTTTTTTTTTTTTTTTTTTTTTTCAAGATTGTTTAGGCCTTTGAAGTTCCTTGTACTTCCGTATGAATTTTAGGATCAGCTTATCTATTCCTGTTAAAAGGCTATTGGAATTTTGATAAAGATTGCATTGAGACTAGCTCAATTTGAGGAGTATCTGGATTAGTTCTCCTGTCCTACTTTTTTTTCCATGTTGTCTTTTATCTACTTTCTGGAAAACTTTTGTCAGTTTTATCTTCTAGCCTTCAAGTGAACTCATCTTCATTCTCAGAATATTCCACTTAAGTATCTTGTTCTTGTTTCATGGAAACAGCAGCTTTTCTTATCTTCAGTGATATTTGTGATAGTTTTTCTTTTGTTCTGACTTTCTGTTCCCTTCATGGTCTTTTTTTCCTTCCATGTACTATTTTACTCTCTATCTTTTATATTTGAAGATGAGTTAACTAATGGCTTGGCCGTTTCCTTCATTGTCAGTTATCTATCCTAATTAGGAGTAGAGTTAATGATTTTAACATATTAGGGGTGAGGTTTGGCAACTATGAAACTCAGTTATGCTTTGCTGGCTGGGCTATTCTCTTGGTGAACTACTGGTTTCAGTATATTTATAAACTTTATCTTGTGCTGGTCAGGTTTTCCTGAGAAATATCTTATAATCTGCCTGGAAGGTAGTTGGCTTTCTATCTTTGGATTCCTCATTCTTGGGATCCTCATTAAACCAAACGCAAATTGAAAATACTCATGGAAAAAATGAGTCTATATTGAACATGTAATGACTTTTTCCATTATTCCCTAAACGATATAGTGTAACACCTATTTACATAGTATTTATATTGTGTTAGGTATTTAAGGTACTGTTGTTGGTATTTATATTGTGTTAGGTATTTTAGGTAATGTCTGTTGTTGTTGCCTACAGCCATACCACTGTGGCATCCAGTCCCATCAGATCTCTGAAGCTAAGCAGGGTCGGACCTGGTTAGTACTTGGATGCGAGACCACTTGGGAACACCAGGTGATGTAGGCTTGGGAGAAGGACCTAGCAGCCTACTCCCAAAAAACAATTAGCCATTGAAACCCCTATGAATAGCAGAGAAGCACTAACAATAGTGTTTCGCCTGTGGTACATAGGGTTGTTACAAGTTGGACACTGACTTGATGGCACCCAACAACAAGCTAACAAATGTTGTTGGTGTTGTTGGGTGCCTATAGGTAATCTAACGTATATGTGTGTAGCCAGGCCTGGTGGGACATGCCTGTATTCCCAGTACTCTGGAGGGTGAGGCAAGGGGATTGGGGATTTGAGGATAGCCTGGTCTACATATTGAGACCTTGTCTCAAAAACAAAAGAACAAACAAAATAAAATGAAACAAACCCCCCCAACTCCCCCCAAAAAAAAAGAAAAAAAAGAAAAAAACAGTTTTAATTGAGAGGATGTTGGATGTGCTGGGTTATATACAAATGCCACACCAAATACTACATTGTTTTATACAAGGGACTTGAGCATTGCAGATTTTGGTATGGGGGACCTGTGAACAAATGAGATGACTGTATAGGCCAGGAATGGTGCTGATATGGTAAACAGACGCTAGAGATTGTTAAATAACCTACACTGTATAGGTGGAACAGGCTCCAGCATCAAAGAAATACAAGGCCTAAAAATGTCAATAGTGCTGAAGTTAATCCCTGAGATAGGGACTTTAAAAAAAAAAACCACATACATAATACAATTATCACATCTAAAATTGTGAAGAGTAGCAGGATGTGGTAGCACACACCTGTAATCACAGCACATGGAAGGTCAAAGCAGGCAGATTGTAGTTGGGAACCAACCTGGACCTACATAGTGAGTTTGAGGCCACAATGAGGCCTTGTCTTAAAAATCCCAGAACAAGAAAACACTGGGTGTTGTGACATATGCTTGTAATCTTAGCAACTTGGAAGACTGAGGCACAGGAGAATTGCAAGTTTGAAGCCAGAAGTGCCTGTGAAACTTAGTAAGAACTTGTCTCAAAATTAAAAAATAACAAATTTAGGGGACTAAGTGTGAAGCTCACTAGTAGAGCACTTGCCTAGCATACTCAAGGCAATAGGATCAACCCTCCAGTACTGAAGAAAAAAAAAAGATGAATAATTTCCTAGTATCAAATGTCCAATCAATTTGAATTTCAGAGCTCGAAGAGAACAAAAGAAGAAAAGTTAAGCTTTAGTAGTCTAAAAGTTCTAAAAGCTTTACAGTCTAAAAGTTCTTAAATTGTTGTTAGGTGCTGTCAAGTTGGGTCCAACTCATAACAACCCTATGTACAACAGAGAACGAAACACTACCTGACACTGAGCCATGCCCAGCAGTATTGTCATTGCTTCTCTGCTATTCATACAGCTTTTAATGGCTGATTGTTTCAGGAGAGGGCTGCCAGGTCCCTCTCCCAAGCCTATAGCACCTGGTATTCCCAAGTATTCCAAGGCCTGACCCTGCTTAGCATCTGATATCAGACGGGATTGGATACCAAGATGGAATGACTGTGGACAGTTGTTAAATATTGACCTAATACACCCTTCAGCCTTCAGTATGGATTGCACCTCAACATCAAGGAAACAAAAATCCTTACAACTGGGTCAGTATGCAAATTCATGATAAATAGAGAAAAGATTGAGATTGTCCAAGATTTTGCTTTACTTGGTTCTATAATTAACACCCATGGAAGCAGTCAAGAAATCAAAAAATGCCCGGTGCAGTGGCACATACCTGTAATCCCAGCAGTTTGGGAGGTGGAGCAGGAGGATTGCAAGTTCAAGACCAGAGGCAGTCTGCATAATTTGGCAAGACCCTGTCTAAAAAAAAAGGTAAAAAAATGGGCTGGGAGTGCAGCTCAGTGGTACAGCACTTGCAAAGCCTGCAAGTGCGAGGCCCTGGGTTCAACCCCCAGTACTGGGGGAAAAACAAAAAAATAAATAAATAAATAAAAAGAAAAAAGAAAACAAAAGACAAATTGTATTTGGAAAAGCTGTTGCAAAAGACTTCTTTAAAGTGTTGAAAAGTGAAGATGTTGCATTGAAGATGAAGGTGCACCTGATTTATGTCTTAATATTTTCAGTTGCATCATATGCTTATGAAAGCTGGACATTGAATAAGGGAGACAGGAGAAGAATTGATGCTTTTGAATTATGGTGTTGGAGATGAATATTGTATATACTGTGAATATACCAAAAGAATCAACAGATCTGTCCTAGAAGAAATGCAACCAGAGTGCTCCTTAGAAGCTAAAATGGCTAGACTGCGTCTGATGTTATTTTGGACATGTTTTCAGGAGGGACCAGTCCCTAGAGAAGACATCATATTTGGGAGAATGGCGGATCAGTGAAAGAAAGGAAGACGCTCTACTAGATGGGTTAACACAACAGCTGCAACAATGGCTTAAACATAAAAAAGATTGTGTTCCTGGCACAGAGTTATGGAGTGTTTCATTCTGTTCTACATAGGGTTGCTATGAGTCAAACCTGACTCAATAGCACTTCACATCAACATAACCCTATAGCTGATAGTGTTCTATTTGGTGCATTTTATTAGTGAAAACAAGACCAGATGCTAGGTTCAAGGGGAGGAGATACAGACTCTGTGGGGGGGGGGGGGGCATGCTTGCTTGCATGCATGTGTTGAGACAGGATCTTTGTAAACCAGGCTGGCCTCGAACTTGTGGTCTCCCACCAAACTTGGCTCCAGACTCGTCCTCCCACCTCTCCCTCCTCCTCTACTACCACCACCACTGCTACTAATTTCTCCTCCTCCTCCTCTTTTCCTTTTTTTCCCTTCTTTTTCTTCCTTTGTTCTTTCCTCTTTCCCTTTCTCCTCTCCTTCCTCCTCCTCCCCTTCCTTCTCCTCCTCCTTATACTGGGGTATGAATCCAGAGCCTCACATGCTGGGAAGTGCTCTACCACTGAGCTGTTACCCCAGCCCCTTTTTAAATTTTTTCCATTTTGAGACATGGTCTTGTTAAGTTGTGTGGGCTGCCTCTGGACTTGAACTCACAATCCTCCTCTTCAGCCTCCTGGGTTGCTAGAATTAAACGTGTGCACTGTAGTGCTCACTCTTGGCACCTACCTTTGAGGATTATATATTGCAGGAGAAATTGTAATAAATGTTTTCTTAACATAATGTCTTAACTTGTATAAGGTTAATGTGCCATAAATGAAATTTTATATTATAATTTTTCTTCTGTGAATTCATTAAAAACAATTTTAATCATTGAGTAATATTAACATGTTTTTCTAAATGTTTAGCCCCCCAAAATTTGTTTTGAATCAGGTGTGGTGGCACACACCTATAATCCTAGCACTCAGGACAATCAAGAGGCAGGAGGATCAAGAATTCAAAGTCAACCTGGACTACATAGTAAGACCTTGTCTTCAAGAAAAATTTTTTTTCCTAAAGATTTGTTTGACCAGTTAATGGGGGAGAGAAGAGAGAAGTGGAAGAAAAGGCAAAGAGCAAATTTTTTCTTTTCTTTCCTTTCCTTTTTCTTTTCTTTTCTTTTTTCTTCTTCTTCTTCTTCTTTTTTTTTTTTTTGCACCCAACTGAACACAGGGCCTTACAGAAAGGGCCTCACACATACTTTGCAAGTGCTCTGCCACTGAGCTGTACCACCAGCCCAGTTTTTATTTTTTATTTTTATTTTTATTTTTTATTTTATTTTGTGTGTGTGTGTGTGGTACTGGGGTTGAACCCAGGGCCTCACAATTGCATGCTCTGCAAGTGCTGGACCACTGAGCTGCACCCTCAGCTCATTTTTTTTTTTTTTTACTTTTTGAGACAGGGTCTCACTAAGTTAAGCAGACTCCCTCTGGTCTCGAACTTGCAATCCTCCTGCCTCCACCTCTGAGCTGCTGGGATTACAGGTGTGCACCACCACGCCCGGCTTTATTTTTTATTTTGAGACAGGGTCTCACTAAGTTACATAGGCTGCCTCTCCTCTTGAACTCAAAATCCTCCTGTCTCAGTCTCCTGAGTCTCTAGGATTACAGGCGTGTACCATGGCAACTGGCAAAGGGTGAACTCTTAAATGTGGTTTGTTTATTTATTTACTTATTTATGTATTTATTTTGAGACATGTATCCCTTTACTTGAGGCCTGGTCTTTCCTGTCAGAAAAATTTCCTAAGTTGCTTTGTTTAACAGGGCTAAGAGACCAAGGAAAATATATTTAAGAGGTAAAATATAAAATTGGGTCAAGGAAGAATTTCATACTACCAGCCTTTTTCCTAGTGAGAGTTTTCACATAAGTCATAGTCTTGATAGCATACTTGAATTAAGAAACTTGAGGCTGACTTGGCTGTGCTTTTTAAGGGGGCTTGATTATAAGATTTTCATACTGATACTAGACCACAGAACTGCTTCTCTTCTTACTGCCTCCTCATTAATCTCAAAAATGCTCTCAGAATCCTTAAGTAGCACTTCTGTAATGATTTGTTATTGAACATTTCTGGAAGGTTAATTGGTCAGATCTACTTACTACATAGAAATGCTTACTACATAGAAATGATAAATGTTTGAGGAGATATATTTACCTTGATTTGAACATGACATAATGTAAACACGTATTGAATTCTCACATGGTTCACCATAAATATATACATTTTGTTGTTTGTTTTTATTTTTTGAGACAGTCTTCCTGTGTAGCTCAGGCTGGCTTTCAACTCCTGATCCTTTTGCCCCCATCTCCCAAGTGCTGGGATTATAAGTATGTACTACCACATACATCCATTTTAAATATACATAATTTTTATTTTAGAAGCAAAATTTTAAAAATTTGTATTATGTTTGAAAAATACATGTATGCCGTCTTTCTATGTAATTTTAAAAAATTGACCTGGTATTAAAAAGGAAGCCAACCCTGCTTACGAGAGATTTGTTTTTAATGTCAGGAAGTATAAAATGTTTTTGAAACTGTCAGTACTTTTTGGCACAAAATCTTCCCCTAGCCGGCCTTTCCCCCCTGCCTCCCCCCCACCAACCTAAGGTGTTGAACCCAGGGCCTCACACATACTTTGCATGTGCTCTACCACTGCACTGCACCCCCAGCCTCTTTATTATTTTTTATCTTGAGACAGGGTATCATTAAGTTATGCCGGCTGCCTCTGGCCTTGAACTTGGGATCCTCCTGCCTCTGTTTCCTAAATTGCTGAGATTACAGATCTATGCCACAGCACACTTGGCTGGACTTGTATTTTCTATATGACTTTTCCCAACCCTTGCTTTAGATAACATGGCAGTCTTGTGAGGGTATGAATTTTATCACAGGAAAACAAACTGTTCCTTTTTCTTATTGTCATGATACTGTAGTATCTTCCTCCACAACCTACAGTAGTAAGCACTTCTGTTATTGTGTAGAAGATACTTGATTAGATGCCATCTCAGGTGCTTTCAGTGTTGACAAAGGGCTCCTATTTCTAAGCTTACATAAAATATAATTTTAAAAAGACATTTCTTTAGATGTACCTATTCACACTTGTTAATATTGTGTAGTGTCTAGTTTCAGAGGCTGAACTTTTCTGGGAAAACATAAGAACCTCTTTCAATTGACATTTTGAATAATAGTTCTAAAAGAAAATATTAGGTGGCCAAGCATGGTGGCTTGCACTTATAATCCCAGCACTGGGGAGGTTGATATGGGAGGATAGCAAGTTTGAGGCCTACCTGGGCACGTAGTGAGTTCCAGTGCAGCCTGCGCTACACAGCAAGACTCGGTCTCAAAAAATCAAATAAACAAACAAAAACTAAAAAACATATCTTAGGTTTGAAACTTGGTAATGGCATATTTTTAAAAATCTGGAATTGCTTTTTCTGCTTTTTGATTCATTACTTGGAACAGTTTGGTAGATATGTAGCCAATCTCACAGCATAGTAAAATTTAGCAGCTTACTTGATTTGATCTACCCACACTCCGTGATGCTGGGGATTAAACCAGCTAGGCAAATGCTGTACCACTAAGCTGTACCTCCAGCCCTGGTCTACCCATTTTATATGCTTGCCAGTCTATAGGAAGAGTAATGTACCCATAATCAATTTCATCTCCCCACCAAGAAAACCCTGTGCAGTCTACCCTTGAACACAGAAGTTCCACTTATTTATTTATTTTTAAATTTTTTAGCAGTACTGACAGCTGAACCCAGGGCCACACACATGCTAGGTGAGTGTTGTACCAATGAGCTACACCTCCAGCCCCTTCTTTTATTCTGAGACAGGGTCTCACTAAATTACCCATGCTACCTCTGGCCTTGAATTTAGGATCCTCCTGCCTCAGCTTCCCAAGTCACTGGGATTACAGGTGTTCACCACTGCACCTGGTTAGGTTCATCATTTTGAGCTCTACATTTGTGCTGGAGAATTTGTGAAATGAAATGCTGACTTGACTGCTTGACTGACTGCTTTGGAACAGTGAATAGTAAAGTCCATGAGAAGTACTGCTTTTTAAATTTCATGGATTTAAAGTTCTAGGTGTTAACAGTTTTTCTTCTCTCTTTTTTTTCTTTTTGCATTACTGGGGTGCTGAAGCCACGCTTTCTACAGACTTCCCAGCATTCTGCCACTGAACTGCACTCCAAGCCCCTTTTCTATTTTTTACCTTGAGACAAAGTCTCACTAAGTTATATAGGCTGCCTCTGTCATTGATCTCATGATCCCCATGCCTCTTCCTCCAGAGTCATTGGGAATATAGCCTTATGGGAACAATGCCTTATGGTTATTAATTTTTCTGTATTTCAAAACATTACCACACTAAAGTGCCCATATACTACTTACTACAAGTAGTTCACACAGATTGTTTTAGCAGGGCATAATTTTACAAGTTATAATGAGAAATAGAATTCCATTTTCCCTTCTTTCCCATTAGTACTGGGGTTGAAACCAAGGCTTTGCAGATGCTTGACAAATGCTGTACTGCTGAGATGTACCACCCAGCCCCTTTTTAATTTTTTTTTTTTTTTTTTCACTTTGAGATAGTCATGCAAAGTTGCTTCTTGGCTTTGAACTTGTAGTCCTCCTGCCTCAGCCTCCCGAGTAGCTGGGATTACAGCTGTGTGCTACAGACCCTGGCCATTTTGCCTATTTTGGGGGTCCCTGTTGTCTTGCCTCATCAACAGAAATGGACTAAGGTATTATTAGCATTCAAGACCCACACACCCCTATTATTTTGACACTTGGGATTTAGTGACTAGTATTACAGAAGAGTGTGGCAGTAACCCTTTACAAATAAGTTCCTTAGGTTTCTAGTTTTCTAGGTAGTTGCTCTCAAGGGTGAAATTCAGCTTGTAGAAGAGATACTGGTCATGTAAATGGCAGGAAGGAATTACTTTTCCTAGGATTTCAATGTTTGGAGTTTAATAGTGAAATCTTTTGGCATTTATGTTCCACCGTCTGTCTGTTAGCACATAGATTCTTCCCCAGTCCTTGGCTGTGTGCCCCTCTCATATTGGACGTAGAACAGTAGAGAATAGAGACCATAGCCTCAGTAACTGACAATAGTGGGAATTTCAATCCTGACAAGATTATATGTGGAAGAGTCAGACCTGCCCTGACAGTTTAGCAACCACGTCTCATCAGCTTCAGGAATTGGTAACAAAGAACAGCTATATTTCTGCTTTACTTTTGGTACCATGTATACTTTCATAATACTTTTGTTCCCTTACTTAGTATGGAAGTGATTTTCATACCTTTTTTTCTGTCATTTGTTTAATGATCTACTTTGGCTGTGGTTGCTAAAATTCTAGACTTATTCTTTGTTAGTTACCTGTGGCTGCAGTATCAGAGAATGAGGTTATTGCTTTCCTGTGTACTTTATTTCATTGAATCTAAGATGCCATCAATTGAAAGATGTACCATTGTTATACTAAGAAAGAAAACATTTCCAATTAAGCTGGCATGTTGTTTGGAATGGCATGTTATATTAAAAAACACTTCAGTTATGTTTTTAGAAAATGTGCCTAAGTTGGGTGTGGTGGTCCTTGCCTGTAACCCTAGCACTTGGGAAGCTAAGGCAAGAGGATCGCCTAGAGTTCAAGGCTACTCTGAGCTACAGAATGAGACCTTGTCTCAAAAAGTGTCTTAACAATTAACAAAAAATGGTAGTGTGAATGAGGAGAATATCCAGGCAGAGTGTTCTTATAGTCCTAGACTATTTGAAATTAAAAATCCAATAAATTTTAAAAAAGGATTATATACAATTTAATGCTATTCTGCCTTTAAAAAGAAGGAAATCCTGTTATTTTCAACAACATAGCTGAATCTGGAGGACATTATTGTTAAGTGAAACAAACCAGGCACAAATCTTACTTCTGTGTTGAATCTAAAATTCAGATTCATATTAAATAGAGTAGGAGAAGGGTAGTTACCAGGGACAGGGGTTTGAAGGTTGGGGAGAAGTTGGTCAAAGAATAGAGAGTTTCACTTAGCTAGGAAAAATAAATACAAGTGATCTGTTATGCAAAGTGGTGACTATAGTTAATAACAAAATATTCTTGAACATTGCTAGGAGAGTAGATTTTAAGTGTTTGCACATGAAAAAAGGTAAATATATTAGGTAATGCATGTTGTTATTGTTGTTATATGCTGTCTGGTCAGGTCCTACTCATGGCAACCCTATGTACAGCAGAATGAAACACTCCCTGATTCTCTGCCAGGCATACAATCTTATTTATGTTTAAGCTCATTGTTGCAGACACTGTGTCAGTCCATCTAGTGGAGGGCTTTTCTTTTTTTTTGTTGAACTGCCACTCTCCCAAACATGATGTCCTTCTCCCAGGATTGGTCCCTCCTGACTACATGTCCAAAGTATGTAAGACACAGTCTAGCCATCCTAGCTTCCAAGGAACACTCTGGTTGTGCTTCCTCAAGGACAGATCTGTTGGTTCTTTTGGCTGTCCATGGTACATTCAGTATTTGTCTCCAGCACCATAATTCAAAAGCATCAGTTCTTCTCCTGTCTCCCTCACTCAACGTCCAGCTTAAATAACTGTATGATGCAACTGGAAATACAATGGCATAAGTCAGACACATTTTTGGGTTCAGTGTGATATCTTTACTTTTCAACACTTTAAAGAAGTCTTGCAACAGCTTTTCCCAGTGCAGTGTCTTTTGATTTCTTGACTGCTGCTTCCATGGATTTTGATTGTAGAACCAAGTAAAGCATAATATTGGACAACCTCAGCTTATCATGAAGGTATGTACTGACCCAGCTGTAAGGATTTTTGCTTTGCTGATGTTGAGGTGCCATTCATATTGAAGGCTGTGTTCTTTGATCTTCATCAGTAAATGTTTCAAATCCTCTTCAGTTTCAGCAAGCAGAGTTGTGTCGTCTGCACAACGCAGTTTGTTAGTGCATGTTCTTCCAATTAAGGTCTGCATTCTTTGTAAAGTCCAGCTTCTCAGATTATTTGCTCAGCATAGAGACTAAGGAAGTATAGTGAAAGGATACAGCCTGGACACACACCTTTCTCAACTTTAAACCAGGCAGTGTTTCCTTGTTCTATTTGAATGACTGCTTCCTAGTTCATGTACAGGTTCCTTATGAGTACAGTTAAGGTATTCCCATTCTTCGCAATGTTATCCGTAATTTGTTATGATCCACACAGTCAAATGTCTTTGCATAGTCAATAAAACATAGATATCTTTCTTATATTCTCTGCTTTCAGCTAATATCCGTTGTTGTTGTTGTTGTTGTTGTTGTTGTTGTTGTTGTTGTTAGGTGCCGTGGAGTTGGTATCCGACCCATAGCGACCCTCATAGGGTTTTCAATGACAGACAGTTTCGGGATTGCCTTGGGAGTGGATTGCCAGGCCCTTCTCCCATTTTTGCGGTGCTGGGAATGAACTCGGGACCTCAGAGACTGCAGCACAGCGCTCTACCAACTGAGCTAACATAAGCAATTATGTCCCTGGTTGCAGGCCCTTTTCTGAATCAGCTTGATTTTCCAGAAGTTCCTTGTCTATAGATTGCTGCAGTCACTTTTGAATGATCTTTCTCAAAATTTTTCTTGCATGTGATATTAATCATATTGTTCAATAATTTCCACATTTGGTTGGATCCTCTTTCTTGGGAATAGGCACAAATATTGATCCCTTCAAACTGTTGGCAGGTAGCTGTTTTCCAGATCTCTTGGCATAAGTACGTGAGCACTTCCATTGTTGCATCTGTTTGTTGAAACATCTCAATTGGTATTCTATCAGTTCTTGGAGTCTTGTGTTTGACTAGTTCCTTCAAGGCAGCTTCTACTTCTTCCTTTAGTACTATTGGTTCCTGATCATATGCAGCCTCTTGAAATGGTTGGTCATTCACCAATTCTTTTTGGTATAATGACTCTGTGTATTCCTTACATTTTTGGAGGTTTCCTGCATCAGTTAATATTTTACCTGTAGAATCCTTCACTATTGCCACTCGAGGATTGAATTTTTTCTTCAATTCTTTAAGCTTGAGAAAAACAGAGCAGGGTCTCTCCTTTTGTTTTTATCTCCAGCTCTTTTGCACATGTCATTATAATATTTGATTTTGTCTTCTTGAGCCGCCTTTTGAAATCTCCTATTTAGTTCTTTAACTTCCTCAAGTCTACTTTAGCTGCTGGATGTTCAAGGGCAAGTTTCAGAGTCTCTTTTGACATGTAATTTGTTCATTTATTCCTATCTTTTTAATACCCTTTTTGATGTCATGCCACAATTCATCTGATCTTCGATCATTAGTGTTTAATGCATCAAATCTGTTATTGAGGTGGTCTCTGAACTCAGGGAGGATATACTCAGAGTCATTCCATGGCTCTTGTACAGTTCTAGTTTTCTTCAGTTTTGGTTTGAACTTACATATGAGCAATTGATGGTTTGATCCATAATTAGCACCGGGTCTTGTTCTGACTTTGTTATTGAGCTTTTCCATTGTCTCTTTCCACAAATGTAGTCAATTTGGTTCTTGTATATTCTACCTGAGACTTCCATATGTATGTCACAGTTTATGTTGGTGAACATGTATTTGCAATGAGAAGGTCATTGGTCTCACAAAATTCTGTCATGCTATCTCCAGCATCGTTTGTCTCCAAGGCCATATTTTCCAACTACTAAGGCTTTTTTGTTTCCAACTTTTACATTTCAGTTACCAGTAATTACCAATACATCCTGATTGCATGTTTGATCTATTTCAGACTGTAGAAACTGGTAAAAATCTTCCCTGTCTTCATCTGTAGTTTTAAAGGTGGGTGCATAAATTTAACAATAGTCATATTAACTGGCCTTCCTTGTAGGTGAATGGATATTATCATTGATAATAATGCACCTGTAGCCCCAGGTACTTGGAGGGCTGAGGTGCAAGGAACAATAATGACCAGAAGTTGGACACCAGCCTGGGTGGGCAACACAGACCTTAAAATAAATATGTCTCTGGGCATAGTGGTGCAGGCCTATAATCCCATTGAAGCTGGAGACTAAGGCAGGAGGATCTCAGGTTTGAGGCCAGAAGCAGCAAGTGTGACTTAGCCCCTGTCTCAAAATAAAAAAGGAAGGCTAGTGGTGCAGCTCAGTGGTGGAGCACTTGAGTTGCATGTGCTAGACCCTGGGTTCAACTCTCTAGTACCACGAAATAAACAAACAAATGAACAAACAAAAACAAGGAACAGAGAACATTGTCTTTAATTATAGTAGACCATTTCCATCTAAATGGTTGCTACTGAAGTGCTCAAATAAACCCCTCATTCTCTAGTGTTACGAAGTCTTCCTCCAAAATACCCTTTCCATTTAGGTTCAATAATTAAATCTTAGCATACTCTGTATGTCAGGGGCTGGGATTTAGCTCAGTTGGTAGAGCGCTGCGCTGCAGTCTCTGAGGTCCCGAATTCAATTCCCAGCACTGCAAAAATGGGAGAAGGGCCTGGCAATCCACTCCCAAGGCAATCCCGAAACAGTCAGCCATTGAAAACCCTATGGGGGTCGCTATGAGTCAGATACTGACTTCGACGGCACCTAACAACAACAACAACTCTGTATGTCACTATAGACTTTTTTTTCTGATACTATATGTGATTGGGCTGGGATTTAGCTCAGTTGATAGAGTGCCGCTCTGCAGTCTCTGAGGTCCCGAGTTCGATTCCCAGCACTGCAAAAATGGGAGAAGGACGTGGCAACCCACTCCCAAGGCAATCCTGAAACACTCTGCCATTGAAAACCTTATGAGAGTCCATATGAGTCAGACAGGACTCGACAGCACCTAACAACAACAACATATGTGATTAGGCTGCGTGGGTTGGACTTTCCCATTCATTTTGTCATTTGAATGCCTCTTGTGTTCCAACCTCTGGGGAATGTAGTGAAGAATGATATATCTTATTTCAAACTCAAGGAGTTTGTATTTAAACATTAAAGAGATAAAGGAGGGCAGTGTACTGAAGTTAACTTTTATTAGTTACAGACAAAAAATTGAACGTGAGCTGGGTGTGGTGGCGCTTGCCTGTAATCCCAGCACTAAGGAGGTAGAGGCAGGAGGATTATAGGTTAGAAGCCAGGGAGACCCTGTCTTAGGGATGGAAAAATAAAATTGAAAATGAAATACGACTGTATAGTACATACATGATACTAAATCTGTATAATACAGTTAATAAAGTAGCTGTTGAGAAAAAATGAGATAAAAAGTTAAAATTGTTTTCATCCTTCCATTGTATGTGAACACTGTTCTTTTTAATTGGCAGTGTTTGATGTTGATGTGTTTTAAAACCACAACTGTGCAATTGTGAAGATAGATAAAAATAAATTTAAAAAACCTTTTCCTAGTCCTTATTTTAGTGAAATTAATACTCATTTCAAAACTTTTTCATTAAAATTGACAAAAATTATATGTATTTATCTTATATGTCATGAAGATTTGAAATATGTATACATTATGGAACAAGTCAGTTCAGCCAATTAATATATATGCATTAGCTAATGTGTTTACTTTTTTATGGCAAGAACAGTTGAAATCTACTGTAGGGGCTAGCCGTGTGGTTCAGTTGGTAGAATGCTTGCCTAACATTCACAAGGGCCTGAGTTTGGTCCCCAGCATAAGAAAAAGATCTTAGGTTTAACATAAAATTTTTTTAAAAATCTGTTTCAAACTGAGTTATTTATATATTTTATCAGAGTATTATACTGGTTTTTCCATTATGAAATTTTAAACATGATAAACAAATTTGAATATCTTACAAGCCACCTGCAATTTATTTGATAGAAATATCTTGTGGGTTTCATGTTTTTGTTTTCTCTTCTAATGATACTGAGAAGTTGAACCCCAGGCCTCACACATGCTTTGCAAGAACTCTACCATTGAGAAGTATCTCCAGCCCAGTTTTTACTCTTCTCTCTTGAGATAGGGTCTTGCTAAGTTTCAGAGAGCTGCTTCTTCCTCAAATTTATAATCCTCCTGCCTCCACCTCCTGAGGATTACAGATATGAGCCACCATACTTAGCTGGTAGAAATACCTCACAGATCTAAAATCACATTTTTGTTTTTTGATATTTTTTGGAGAGTAGATTACACCATGTTTTCCAGACTGGTTTCAAACTGCTGGACTCAGCAATTCTGCTTCAGCCTCCCAAGGAACCGGAACTACAAGACACATAGATATATATTACTTACCTTTTTTTCAGTATCATGGGTTGAATCCAGGGCCTCTCACATGCTAGGCAAGGGCTCTACCACCAAACCACATCCCCTGCCCTTTTATTATTTTATTATTTTATTTTTATTTTGAAACAGGTTCTCGCTATGTTTTGTAGGCTGCCTCTGGCCTCAAATCTGTGATCCCCTTAATTTCAGCCTTCCAAGTTGTTGAGATTGCAGGAGAGCCCCACGGTGCCTGGGGAATCAGTTTTTAACATCACTTTACCAGTGACTGACTTTCTACTTGCTGAACAGTAATAGTCTTCATTATTCTCTGACTTACTGATTCCAGCTCCTTCCATTGTAACCTTCTAAAGTGTATCCCTGGTTGTTTCCTTGAGGTTAATCATAAGTCTAAAGAAAGAAATTTTGGGGTCTGGAGGTACAGTTTAGTGGTATAGTGCTTGCCTAGCATGCATGGGTTCTAAGCCAGCACTTGAAAGGGGATGGGGGAGGGGAAGAGACACAAGGAGAAGAAGAGATAAGTTTCACATATTAATATCTTAATAGTATACCATTTCCTTATTTATTTATTTTAAACCACTCCCCCCTCCACCGTACTGGGGGTTGAATTCAGGGCCTTGTGCATGCTGGCCAAATATTCTACCAATGAGCCACACCCCCAGCCCCCCTTTTTATTTTTATTTTGAGACAGGGTCTTATTAAATTGTACAGGCTACCAATGACCTTGAAGTTATGATCCTCCTGCCTCAGCCTCCCAGGTCTCTGGGATTGCAGATGTATACCAACAGCTCATTTGGCTCCCCTTTTTATTTTTTATCTCAATTTGTTATTTTTTATTTCAATTTGTAATTTTTGTTTGTTTGTTTTTGAGTCAAAGTCTCACTGTATAGCCTGGGTTGGTCTAGAACTCTGTGTAGCTCAGGCTGGCTATGAACTACCAAGAATCCAATCTTCATACCTCATCCTCCTAATGCTGGGTCATGGGAATGTGCTACCACTCCTGAAAAAAAATTTTTTTTTCTTTTTCCTTTTCCTTTTTCTCTCTCTTTTTTTTTTTTTTTTTTTTTTTTTTTTTTTTTTTTTTTTTTTTTTTTTTTTTTTTTTTTTTTTTTTTTTTTTTTTTTTTTTTTTCTTTTTTGAGACAGGGTCTTACTATGTAGCCCAGACTGTCCTGAAATTCTAAATCCTCCTGCCTCTACCCACTGAGTGCTGGGATTACAAGTCCATGTCACTATGCCTGGAGTCAGCTACACATTTTGATTTATATTGGAAGTTGTCAACATTGTTACACAGAGTATTTTTTAGACTATTCTGAGATTTGATAACTGTAACTCAAAAAAAAAAAAAGAAAGAAAGAAAGAAAGAAAAAGAAAAAAGAAAAAAAACACCCAGAACCCCATCCCTGAAAACTCATAGAAATAGGTATTCTACCTTGGAAAGAAAATTAATGTTGTATTAACCATATCTAAAAAGCTACTAGAATATGAGCTTTCTTTCGCTTTACACATTCATTCAAAACAGTGTTGTGCACACTTGTAATCCTAGTGACTTGGGAGGCTGAGGCAGAGGATGGTGAATCTGAGCTAGAGACAGCTTGAAAAACTCAGTGAGACCCTGTCTCCAAATAAAAAAGGGGCTAGGACTGCAGTTCATTGGTAGAGCACTTGCCTAGCATGTGTGGACTCTGGGGGCTCAATCATCTAGTACTGAGAGGCAAAAAAACAAAACAAAAACAAACAAACAAAAACCCTCTTCAAAGTAGTTTATAGTATAGACCCAATGCGATGGTGGTGGTGGTAAGTTGCTGTTGAGCCAGGTTGGACTCATAGCAACCCTATGTACAGCAGAATGAAACACTCCCTGATTCTGTGCCAGGCATACAATCTTATTTATGTTTAAGCTCATTGTTGCAGACACTGTGTCAATCCATCTAGTGGAGGGCTTTCCTTTTTTCGTTGAACTACCATTCTCCCAAACATGATGTCCTTCTCCCAGGATTGGCCCCTCCTGACTACATGTCCAAAATATGTAAGACACAGTCTAGCCATCCTAGCTTCCAAGGAGCACTCTGGTTGCACTTCCTCAAGGACAGATCTGTTGGTTCTTTTGGCAGTCCATGTATATTTAATATTTGTCTCCAGCACCATAATTCAAAAGCATCAGTTCTTCTCCTGTCTCCCTCACTCAACGTCCAGCTTAAATAACTGTATGATGCAACTGGAAATACAGTGGCATAAGTCAGACACATTTTTGTGTTCAGTGTGACATCTTTACTTTTCAATACTTTAAAGAGATCTTTTGCCATAGCTTTTCCCAAAGTCTTTTGATTTCTTGACTGCTGCTTTCACGGTTGTTGATTGTTGAACCAAGTAAAGCAAAACCCTGGATAACCTCAATCTTTTCTCCATTTATTGTGAAGTTGCATACTGACCTGGTTATAAGGAATTTTTTGTTTTGTTGATGTTTAGTCGCAGTCCATACTGAAAACTATGTTCTTTGATCTTTATCAGTAAATGTTTCCGATCTTTTTCACTTTCAGGAAGCAAAGTTGTGTCATCTGCATAATGCAGGTTGCACTTTCAGCAGGCAGAGTTGTACAGGTTCTTAATGAGTCTTCCTGCCTGATGCCATTCTTTTTCAAAAAGCCTAGCTTCTTGGATTAATTACTTAGCATAGAGATTGAAGAGAGATGGTAAAAGGATACACCCCTGATACACATCCAACATGGTGTTGCTGTTGTTAGGTGCCGTCAAGTCCGAGTTCGACTCATAGTGACCCTCATAGGGTTTTCAATGACTGACTATTTCAGGATTGCCTTTGGAGTGGGTTGCCACGTCCTTCTCCCAACACATCCAACACAGAGATGGGAAATAACAATACGATAGTTGTAGCTACGTTGTGTAGATTCCTCTATGTCATACTTGAAAGGTTTTTATTTTAGGATAAAAATGTTTTTCTAGGTTCCTTCACACTGGTTTCTGACTTTCTCACAGAGAATAGGCATTTTGTGAGAATAAAATCTTGTGTTTGGGGGAGAGAAGGGAGAGGAAAAAGAGATAAGTGAGAAAGAATGGACCAAGGAAAAAAGTGAAGTCTGGCTCTGTGTTCAAACTAATAGATTTTATTAGACCACATGTAGTGAAGCATGCCTCTAATCCCAGCACGTGGGAGGCAGAGGTGGAAACTGGGATACATAGGGAGATTATTTCAAAAAACCACCAACAACAAAAATCCATTAACAATAGAGTTTTCTTTATGCATGACTTCTTTCCCCACATGTCTGTCAGTTTGTCATACTGTGGGGGCTTATGTGTTGCTATGATGCTGAAAACTATGCCACTGGTATCTCACATAACAGAAGGGCCACCTATGGTGGACAGGTTTCAGCTGAGCTTCCAGACCAAGACAGACTAGGGAGAAGGGCCTGGCAGCCTACCCCTGAAACAGTCAGCCATAAAAAACCCTATGAATAGCAGACAAACACTGTCAGATATGGTGCCAGGTATGGCAGTGTCCAGTAGTGTTTTGTTCTGTTGTACATAAGGTCACTATGAATCTGACGCAACTTGATGGCACCTAACAATAACAATGACTTCTTTAGAACCTTGAATATTCTAATATATAAGAATGTGGATTATAGTATTTCCCAAACTCATATCACTCTTTAGGCCCATTAACAAACCATACTGTGTATATTTCTCTTTTTGTCTAACTCCCTTGTTATATAGGTGCAAAAACTCTTGACTGGAGAAGTGACTGATTTACTTTAAGTTACCTAAGAGCAGAATGAGAAAAAATAAAAAGGATATAAAGATTTAGAAAGCCTTCATTCTGACTATTGCCTCTACTGATATCAGCAAGAATATAAGCAGGTTATAGAATAATATTTACAGTCCTTATACGTTCTTATTTTCATATACATACTTTCATATTTAGTTTTCAGTATTTGCAGCATAAAATCTCAATGTGGTACTTTGATAGAGCCAACTACTGAAATAAAGGATTTCTAGAGTTTTATTATTAACTTAGAAAATAATCCATTTAGAAGAAAATCCCCCTTTAATAATTGACATATCTCAGTTTAATAAATGGCAAATGATTTGTTGTTTCAAGCAGTAATTATAGCTGGACGCCATGGTGAATGGCTGTAATCCCAGCTACTTAGGGTGAGGTAAGGAGGAATGTGAATTTGAGGCCAGATGCAAGCTTGAGCAATTTAATGAGACTGTGTTCCAAGATAAAAAATAATAATAATAAATAAGGAAGGGGCTGGGGGTACATCTGAGTGGTAGAGCACTTGCCAAGTATGTGTAAGTCCCTGGGTTCAACCCCTTAGGACTGGAAAAAAAGGAGCTTGCCTGGAACTTGCTATGTAGTACAGGCTAGACCTCAAACTGGAGATCCTGCCTCAACCTTCAGAGTGCTTGCATTTCAGGTATGCGTGGCCATAACTGGCAAGTAGAGTATAGATCTTAGGCATTCTAACTTGTATATTTCTTTCTTTCTTTTTTTTCTTTTTTTCTGCCTTTATTTCCTCAGCCTATGGGATAGTGCTGCCTACATTCAGGGCAGATCTTTTTTTGATTGTCTCTGGAAACACAGACACACCTAGAGGTGTTGTGTTTTACCAATCTTTTAGGCTCTTCTCAATCCAATGAAATTGAAATTAAAATTAACTGTCACATTACCTTTAGGTTAGATACTTTGTATTTTATTTTCTCATAAAATTGGAAATAAGTGCGGGGCTTTTTTTTGGAATATTTTTATTGGAAATTTTTAACATACACCTTAATGTGATTCATTCTGACATGCTTTTCATTGTGACATCTCCTTATATGCATTTTGATGTACATTATTCATATAGGTTCCCCCTTACCCTCTTGTGTGCTTCCTCTCCCGTCCCACCCCAACCCCCCCCATCAAAGACTTCTCTTCTACTTACTTGTCTTTTTATGGGAAATTGGAAATAAGTTTAGATGCTGTCTTCTGACTCTGAAGTTATAATTCTGTGGATCACAATCACTTTAATTTTCTCATATCCTGATTATAACCACCAGAGAGCCTTGATTTGTATAGTAATTTTCACAACTATTAAAGTTTAACTTTGTCTACAAAGTTAATTATAACTTCTCCCAGTTTCCCATTTTGTTCCTTTCACCTTATGCCATGGGGTGAGGACCAAAGGGGTGAAAAAAATCTTTTTCCATTTTGTTTAATAATTCTTGAGATTGAGGAGGGAGATCATATAAAAAATAGCTAGTAAAGCTGGGGCATGGTAACACATGCCTATAGTCCCAACTACTTAGGGAGGCCGAGGCAGGAGGATTGTTTGAGCCTAGGAGCTTGATGCCAATCTCAGCAACATACTCTCAAAACAAAAACAACATAGTCTCAAAACAAAACAAAACAAAAACATCATAGTCTCAAAACAAAAACAACAAAACAAAACCCACTAAGAAGCATTGATTTTTAACAACTAATGGCTTTACTGGGGTTTAGCTCAATTGGTAGTGCTGCTCTACACTGAAGACCCAGGTTTGATCCCCAGCACCGCAAAAATGGGAGAAGGATGTGGCAATCTACTCCCAAAGCAAACCCGAACAATCAGCCATTGAAAACCCTATGAGGGTCACTGTGAGTCAGAGACAACTTGACAGCACCTAACAACAACAAAATGGCTTACCTTGCTTACTTATGGATATGATGGAAAGGAAGTGTACATATCTCTTGCAATATCTTTTCCCTTCAAAGTGTGAAGAAGGTGCCTTTCTTTTTGCTAAAATGTTGTGATAGAGCGACATCTCAAACTTTTGGAAATTTTAGTATTCTATTTTATCCAAGCCTGCAGCCGTAGCCCTGTGGTATCCGATCCCGTCAGATCTCGGAAGCTAAGCAGCGTCGGGCCTGGTTAGTACCTGGATGGGAGACCACCTGGGGACACCAGATGCTGCAGGATTGGGAGAAGGACCTGGCAACCCCCTCCCAAAATCAATCTGCCATTGAAAAGCCTATGAACAGCAGAGAAGCACTGACAATAGTGTTTCCCCTGTTGTACACAGGGTCACTATGAGTCGGATACGGACTCGACGGCCCCTAACAACAACAACAACAATTTTATCCAACGGGCTGGGATTTAGCTCAGTTGGTAGAGCGCTGTGCTGCAATCTCTGAGGTCCTGAGTTCAATTCCCAGCACCGCAAAAATGGGAGAACGACCTGGCAATCCACTCCCAAGGCAATCCCGAAACAGTCAGCCATTGAAAACCCTATGAGGGTCGTTATAAGTCGGACTCCGATGGCACCTAACAACAACAACAACAACATTTTATCCAATAGTAGGCTGTTTTACACAAAGACTGAGACTGATGTATGCGTGGCCTAGCATATATGAGGCCTTGAGTTCATTCCTTGGCTAAATAAATTAATAAATTAATAAGGATTGATCCTTTAAAAAGTTGGTATTATGTAATAACATATACATGATTATTCCTGTTTATTTCTGCATTAGAAATAATGTTCCTGAGCCAAAAAAGGAAACTTTCATAGTAGTTGGGTTCTGTGGTAACATGCTTGTAATCCCAGTTACTCGAGAGGCTGAGGCAGGAGGATTAAAAGTTCAAAGCATCCTGTGCAATTTAGTAAGACCTTGTCAAAAAAAGGAAGGAAGGAAGAAAGAGAGAGGAAAGGAAGGAAGGAAGGAAGGAAAACACAAAGAAGGGAGGGACGGAGGAATTTACTATTGTGCTTTTAAATATATATTATAAATCTAGTTCTTTAGTGCTTATTTTTATCTCATAAAACAAGTCAAGGACTAAAGCTATAGGTCAGGGGAAGATAGATTGGGATGGGACTGCTCAGTGGTGGAGCACTTGCCTGGCCTGCACAAAGTCCTGGGTTCAAGCCTCAGCACTGTAAAAAGTTCACAGAAAATTTAACCTTACTTAATAATAATTAAATCAGATTGTTATAAGGCTTGGGGGCTGTTTGAATAGTTTCAGAGATCCAAAATTGTTTTAACTAATGGTCTTTAAAGATTTTAGTTCTGCTGTATACCTAAATATAAGGTTAATGTACAGTAACAAAGAAGTATTTTAAATTAAGTAAATAAGGTATTTATTTTTAAAAAGTTTAAAGATTTCAAGGAAAGTTGAAATGTAAAATCTTTTTAGAAATTGAGGATTTTCTGTCTTAACTGAGAAGGTTCCCTTCATTTCCCCCCCTTTCCCTAAATTTAATTATATATACTTTATTTCTCTATTGTTCTTTCTACAGAAAAAAAAAATTCAATAAATAGGCTGATTGGGCTAGATATGGTGGCATCTGCTTATAATCCCAGTGACTTGGGAGGCAGAGGCAGGAGGATCACAAGTTTGAGGACAGAGGCATCCTGCATAACTTAGCAACACCCTGTCTCAAAAAATAAAGAAAGGTGGAGAGGTACAGCTCAGTGGTAGAGTGCTTGCAAAGTATGCATGGGACCCTGGGTTCAGTCCCCCCACCTCCAGTGATGCTAAGGAAATAAAA
Source organism: Pedetes capensis (assembly GCA_007922755.1). Lineage (NCBI taxonomy): Eukaryota > Metazoa > Chordata > Mammalia > Rodentia > Pedetidae > Pedetes > Pedetes capensis. Next base: position 317,968 of record VMDO01000238.1, on the reverse strand, counting down.
AAGAAAAACCTAATTTCTAGTTTTTGAATTTCATTCTAGAAATCTCAATCTCAGTAACGTGATTTGCTATATGATATATAAGACTAATCCAAATACATTTTCTTAAAATAGAAAGTCAAATTAAAGTGTAGAAAAGCTAAATGAGAAAGTCAACTATTAAACAAAACACAGCCTCACGTATTTGGCTGGGTTTTTTTCCCCTTGCCTTCATGTTCTGTCTACATCAGTGCCTTTATTATATATAAAGATACAGCCAGATGTGGTGGCGAATGCCTATAATCCCAGAAAACTGGGAGACAGAAGCAGCAGGATCACAAGTTCAAGTCCAGAAGGAGCCTGCATAACTTAGCAAGACCCTATGTCAAAAGAAAAAATAAAAAATGGTTGGGCGTGTAGCTCGGTTGTACAGCACTTGGCAAAGCATGCTCAGAGCCTTTGCCTATCATGTACAAGCCCATACATTCAACTCTCAGCATTGCAAAAAAATAAAATAAAACAAAATAAAATAATAACTTTGAGGGCTTTAGGGTAACTCAGTAGTAGAATGCTTGCTTGGCATATGAGAGGCCCCAAGTTCAATCTCCAGTACCACAAGAAATAAAGAACTTTGATATATTTATTATATATAGTAAAATTCAATAATAGTATGTAGAATAATTTTATATGTACAATTTAAATTTTGGCAAATATCCATATAGTTATGCAACCTCTATCAAAATCATGATATATAGAATGTTTCCATCACCTGCCAAATTTTCTTCCTATCCATTTGTGGTCAGTCTTTTCCTCTACCTCCCGCCAGCCACTAGGACCAGTGATCTGCTCTCTGTCACTGTAGTTTACCTTTTCTAGAATGTCAAATAAATGGAATCATACAGTTTGTAAGTCTTTTTATGTCTGGCTTTTACTTAACATTATGCTTTCACAATTCATTCATATCTGTCTTGGCCCAAGGAAGTGTTGAATGAGTGTATTAAATGTCTGTTAGCCTACATTTGGGTTATGTTTTTGAAATTAATTATACTGACTTATGAAATAGTCTGATGGATTTTGTGTTCATCTTAGATAAATTTTAGTTCTTGAGAGTCAAACCCTGATGTCATTTGGCATGGAAAAGGGTAACTCAATTTGAAAGGAGCAAAAGATTAAGGCTAAATCAGAAGTAAAATACCATTTAATGAACACAGCAGGACTTTAGAATAGCTTGTTAAATTCAAATTATATTTTAATAGCAACTTGTTGCTATAGCAGTCAGTATCGGCTTTTTTTTTTTTTTTTTTTTTTTTTTTTTTTTTTTTTTTTTTTTTTTTTTTTTTTTTTTTTTTTTTTTTTTTTTTTTTTTTTTTTTTTTTTTTTTTTT